>JAODAL010038187.1:0-39507 GCA_025379985.1 Phyllomedusa bahiana
GATATTCAATGTGCTGTGAGCAGATACTTTTAAAATGTATAGCAGGCAGGGGAGCCACTGGACTTCAGATCCTATACCCCAAAAATCAGAAATAGAACATTAAGAAAAACAGTCTCTGAGAAAAGCTGAGACACCCCACAAAAATCGCTGAATAACAATCAGTTCTTCAGTAAGAGCTATTACAAGCAGCCGTGGCAGAAACCTTTCCCTAATCAGTACAGTGAGAGGAGTGTGAGCTCCCGGCGTCGCGCCCGGACTTATATAGTGCGGTGACGTCACAGAATCCCCCGGTCTCTGATTGGCTTCATCTCTGCACATGTCATGCAGGCTTTGCCCTTCTTCCTCCAGAGTGCTTTGCCCCATGTAACGCCAGGTGCTCGCAGCCTTTTTTATCAATCAAAAGCACTCTTCTTTTCACCCGAAGTACCCCAAACTTCGATTTCGTTCAGAACCGAAGTTTTCCTGAAATTCTAAACGAATTCCACTTCGTTAGAATCAATTCGCCCATCTCTAATCAGGATTCCTGTGCTTCACAACCACAAGCATTTTTGATCACTTCTGATTTTTATGGATCAATAATGTATCCAGACATTGGGTAACAAATAGAAGACACTGGCTGACATTTATCCACATGCCTACCTTTAAACATTCTACATTAAGAAATGTCATATCTTATAATTCAAGTTATACTCAGTCCAAGTTAATCTTAAACTTTGAAAACTTTTACAAAATAATTAATTTCTCATTTACCCACATTACATGAAACTGTTCTCGATGCAGCAATTTCTGCCAACGGCATTTTTGCTTTTTTCATTCTCATCTTCTGAGAGCCATAGTTTAATATTTTTTCCATCAACATAGCCATATAAGGGCTTGTTATTTTGTGAGAAAAGTTGTATTTTTTTAATCTACTATTTAATGCATTGGGAAACACAAAACATATTTGTGGGCTTAAAGGAGTTTTGCCACAATCTCATTTAATACCTCCTGTATCGAGCTCTTCAGCTCTGTGTGCTCAGAAGGGGGCGTGTGTGATTTGTTTGAATTGCATATCATGTGACCCAGCAGGATGACATCACCAGGCCTTTCCTCTCTCTAGTCTAAGAAAGGTTTGTTTATGTAAAGCATTGTGAGGTAGCTGAGAGGTAATGTTTTTTGCTTCACAGCACAAGGGTCCTAGGTTCAAATCCCTGCAGGAACCAAACCTGTGGTTTTTATTTTTCTCTTTATCAATGTAAATACCTCATTGAGGGTTCTTTTTTATACATTTGCACTGTTTGACTAATTACTAAGGAGTACAGAGGACGGGAGTAGAATGACAGCACCTGGGGTTTGAACACTCAGTAGCTGCCTGAGAGGAGAACTGATGTCTGTGCATGTCTGACCTGCACTGAGGAGCTCTCAGCCCTGGTCATATCCCCTGGAAACGAGCTGTAAACAATGGATCACTAAAGGAGCAGCTAAAACAAAAACGGTGCAGAATTTTTAATAATAATGATGAATGGTGAAAGTTTGTTTTTTTCATTTGCAAGCTTCCCAGGTCAATTTTACTTCATGGCAAAACCCCTTTAAATGAAAAGTAATATGCAACTGTTTTTTGCTTTTTCTTTCTGTGGGTAAGGAAGGAGAGATTAAACAGGTTCCACCGTGTAAATGACATGTCAACTTTATTCAGTCATCTTGATTCTGCAGGTCAGTATGGTTCTGATGAGAACAAGTTTACAGTCTTTATTGTATCTTTAAGTTTTGAGACTATGGGAGACATGTATGATTGGGACTGCGTCAGATATCTGGCATCTTTTTACCCGATATCAGGCACAGCTCCATTCATACATTTTTAAATCTCCGGGCCACACTAGATCCGTAGCAAAGCTACATATTTAGAGCTTCGCTACGGCAATTCTAGGCGCATTACTGCTGGAACAGGTAGAACACTTTCAAAGTGGTTTACCTAATCCTGAACTGTTGTGCAAGCGCTGGAATGCGCCTGATTTATGAAACACTGTAGAGTGGGTTCATAAATCAAGCCCATTCTATGCCATTATTATGCACATGAAATTTGGCTTTAAAACGACAAATTTCGTGCATGTCACCCTATGTGCTTTGTTTTTGTCCTGGACATCTGTCAAACCTTGTTTTTTGTGGGATAAGTTTTAGTTGTTATTGTTTCCATTTTGGTATGCATACAGCTTTTTGTCATTTTTTAAATCAATTTTTTATTGGGAGGGCAGTTAAAAGCAAAACACTGGCATTGTTTTTTTACACCGTTTACTGTATTTAAAAAGGTAATTTCTTGATATATATAGCATTGGCCTCAGCAGTGCATTATATTTACATTTTGTATATGCTAAATGTAAAAGAAGGAATGTTCTCAATTTTTATTTTTTTGCATTTTCTAAACTTCAATGAAATTTATTTTTCTTACATTTTTTGTCCTACCATGGTACTTGACAATAACTGCCATGATCGCTGGTATACTACACTGTAATACTAATGTTTTGCTGTGTAGTCTACATTTACTGCACATCTAATTCTACCATTTAACAGGAAGAGTAACATGGTAGATCAGGGGACCATCATCAGGCCCCCGATTACCATGCTAAATGCTCGGCACACTATGATTGCATTGTGTGGGGGTAAAAACTGGATGAGAGAGCAGGGTGCCCCATGTCTAATGATTTAGATGCTGTGATTGTATTAATCATGGTATCTAAGTGAGTTGTAAGTATACCCCGTGTCTGTGTTTTTTAGTAAATAATGTGACATTTTTATGTGATTTTTTTTCTGTAAATTGCTTATCATACTAGTGTAGAAACTCAGAAGACAATGAGGATCCTTGACGTGAGTTGTGAGCTTGTGTGTATATATCAACTAGTACCTCATATTTGATATCTTTCCAGTATGTAGTTTTGCCCTATAATAGAGAAGGGTGTCAGTATTTTGTGTTGGAAACCTGAAATATGCTGGGCAACTGCTCAATCGAATAGTAAGGGTGTCATCAGTTGGTTGTAAGCCAGCATAGTGTGCTACATGTAACCGTATAATTGGCCTCTTTGTAAGCCTTATCTATGTGCAATTGTACTACTAGCATTCACCCCCTTCATGGATAGTAGGCGTGTGAGTAGTTGTTTATCACTATTTTTGCAATTGTGCAACCTCCCCTGTCTGATACTGTGTATTTTCATCATACTGGTGTGAACTGGTATGTATCCAATGTGCATTTTTTTTTACTAGTCAGTTGCCCCCCACCCCTCTGCTCCGGGATGGTTGTGTGAGCAGAGGGTTACTAGTGAGCTGCACCTGTTCAATTTCTCCAGGGTAGTAGTGTGGCTGATATTACCTCCTACTGAGAATAGCTTATTGTCCAGCCATTGAGCTGCAAATATGGTCTTGTACCTATGTTCTTATGGTAGCTAAGTGGTTAGTTTGCCAGCTGTAATGAACAGCCAGCATCCACTGCTTATGAAACTAGGTCAACTTCTGAACCAGTTTTATAACCCCTACTTTCCGACATCATGGCATAAATATACATTAGGGGCGGCATGTATGAACGGGTCTGTGGCAGATATCTGGCGTCTTTTCAGCCCAATATCCAGCACAACCCCATTCACTCCATTTTAAAATGGCCCATACACCAATATCAGGCGCATTACAAAGCGCAAGCAGCACTTCGTAATGCGCTTGATTTCGGCGGGCGTGCGGGAGGCTGGGCGCACTAGAATCGCACAAAGCTAGATTTACAGCATCTCTATGGCATTTCTAGGCGCATTATTGCTGGAACAGGTAAACCACTTTCAAAGTGATATACTTGAGCCAGAAATGCCGTACTAGCGCTAGAATGCGCCTGATTTATGACCTGCTGTAGAGCGGGTTCATAAATCAGGCACATTCTAGGCCAATATTATGCTCTTGAAATATGGCATGTAAAGACCAAATTTCATACATGCCACCCTAGATGTCTGAAAGGGGTTGAAGTTATTTGAACTTGGCATCCCTAATATAGCTTTGTCTTCATGGATCCAAATGGGAATAACTTAAGGGAGCTATTTAAAATTTTGATTTTTCCACCCTTTATGTTTTAATGCATAAATTCGTTATTCCACACAATAGCCTATTTAAACATTACATAAAAAGTCTGCAAAAGTTAAATGCCTGACATACAGTTATTATATTTCCCACAAAGGACAACATCTGCAAGGAGTTTGCATGTGGGTTTCCTCCCTGTTCAACGGGTTACCACAAACTCCAAAAACATACTGATAGGTTAATCTGGAATTTAGACTGTGGGTTCCAAGGAGGACAGGGACGAATGTGAATGATGACAATCTCTGCAGAGCGCTGTGGAACATAAGGGTATGTTCAGATGATTGTAGCAGGCATATAGTAGCGTGTACTGTGCCACTTTTTTCTCCCGGCGCGAACTGTGCACCGGGGAAAACATCGGCTTATCATAGCACTCAATGAGTGTCATGATTTTACCGTAATTGTGGGCCATACTTCAGGCGAATTGCAGTGCAAATACACCCCAAAGTATGGCCCGCTATTACGCCGTGTGGACATACCCTAACAGCTATACAAATAAATATAATACATAAGTAAATAAATACAATTTTAATAGACTTCTATAAAAAGATTTCCTAGCCCTTTACTCAGTGGTGGGGATCTGACTTGTGTCTGACAATATGATTCAATCAATGTCAAGATTCTTTCCTAATGGTGGCTACATTTTCAAGATACAGTACATCAATCATTTGGAAAATCCTAGAAAATAACTATGTTGCTGATATCTTACACCTAATGAACTAGCAAAAAAATATCAAGACTCGAGACTGAACAAATGTTTGTGTTGTCTAAAAAAAATGACAATATGTTACCTATTTGGTGTGAGTGCAGTACAATACTGTCTCTAAAGCCTGCAGAGACCTCTTTTTACAGATTTATGGATACACAATTAAACTAACTCCCTCCCAAGCTTTACTTTTGCTGGATCTAGATATACTTTCCATACATTTATAGCACAGTAATTATGCATACTTTAATTGCAGCTAAAATGATATATGCAATGCATGAAAAATTTAGCTTCTAGCCCTAATAAATTTCCTCAATTCTGCCATAATTGGATTTTGTTTGGAATCCTCATCATGGCCATGTAGATAATAATGTTCTATAAAAAATATTTGCTACAATGCTTTGTACGTTGTTCTTGCATTAAAGAGACATGGATGTCAATAAAAGGAGCCCTTTTTCCAAGAACCCCACTTTAACTCCTTCCCGCTGCCTGGTTACAATTTCTTGGCTCTATTTTTATATTTTCCAAGGGTCAAAACTTTTATTTTACAATCTGTATAGACACATGAGGGCTTGTTTTTTGCAGAGCAAGATGTACTTTTTAATGCTGCCATTAACTGTACCAGTTAATTCACCGTGAAACCGAAAAAAAAATTCAGAGTGAAATGTGAAAAAAATTACTTGTGCCATTTTTGCAGGGGTTTTGTTTTTACTATGTTCATTCTTCAATATAAATGATGAGTTTTCTGTATTCTGCTGGTCGTTACTATCCCAGTGATATCTAATATGTAGGGCTATCTTTATGTTTTAGTACTTTTAGAAAAATTCTATATTTTTTAGCTTTCTGTGACCAATAACTTTTTTGTTTTTCCACATTTCATACTCTCCTTCATATTAAATCTCGTGTGAAGCAGTTATAACACTACCTACTCAAATAACTTTCAGGGCAGGTCAGGCAATCAGGTCACAAACTTTTGAACTTGTTAGAGAGGATTGGATAATTGCTGCACTTGTAGCAAAACTAAACTTAGCAGAAGCCAGGCATGTTATCACAACACAGAATGCGATCTCAACTTTTTCAATGCTTTGTTTTGAAATACGTAAGAGCAGATAATAGGAGCAGATAACACAAAAAGCCGCAAAACCAAGGTCAAGTTAAACTCTCTTACATTCGTAGCTTCTTTATGAAGCTGGTTAGGTTAAGTAACCTGGTGTGGATTACAGTGCTTGTTCTGAGAAATTGTTCTGTCTTGAGAGTTTGTCAACTAATCTGCCAAATCTTTGCATTCAGTTTTATAGTCTAGATTGCATCTTTTCCAGCCCAATCTTGCTCTACGAGGGTATTTTGAAGTCCTCGTGAATCTCAGTTTTTATATTTGTGTCGTTTTCTGCTTTGCTCTGCCTTAGAAGTATCTGGGTCCTAGAGTCAGTTGCTGTGTCAGGGTAAGTTGTAGTTTAGGGATTATTTTAGGGTTAGTTTCAAGAATATAATAGGTCAGAGGTGTCTTGGTGTTACGGTCAGATTTCAAGGAAAGATTTAGGGGTAGATTCAGAGAAAGTTAGCTTTAAAGGTCAGTTATCATTTATTATTGCTTCTGAACTGAACTCACTTGTGGGATCACCGCCATCTGATTTGCTGTCCCTAAACTTAATTATCTAATGGTGAGGGATTTTTTTTTTTTTTTTTATAATTATTACATGTGACTGCTGGTTGACTCCCATATTTAGTTCTTTTGTAGTCCTGAGTCCACCAGCACTGTTACAGTGAACAGTTTATCAAGAACCCGTTCTAAAAAGAAGGGATTGCCCAAAATACCATTAGTCCTAAAGTTGACATTAGATTTGTTTTATGTTGTACTGTAGACTGGTTTACTTTTAGATATTATAAAGTGGTGCCATCGCCAAATAACTGTGTATTGTTTTGATGTAGCAAAACTTTAACTGTGTTTTCGTAGGTATGTCATTCTTATCACCAGCAGCTATGAAGCAGCAGAAGAAAAAAATCAATACAGAATGTCAGACGCCTGTAGACATGTTTCCTCTTTGCAGCAAAATCTTATGCTACATATTTGACTGTGACTTCTGCTTAGACGATTACGTCTTTTGTCTTGTATACAGGAAATTACGTATATTACATAGAAACTGCATACATATAGACTAATTCACCTTCGGCGCCGCCATCCGCCGTCGATCATTAAGGTCCCATGTCGATACCAATAGCTAAGCTATCGGCATTAGCAACATGTATCGAGGCAGGACAGAGGCATTGCAACAAGTGACTTTAAGAATAACACGGAGCAGAGAGCGAGAGCAGAGGCGGTGTGAGAGTGTCATCACGTTGCCTGCGTGGCCTGATGACGTCACACCACCTGTGCACGAAGACCAGGAGCAGCGACAGCTTCAGGGAGTGGGGGAAAGGTGAGTACTGTTATATTTTATTTTTTAATTAGCCCATTAGACCTCTCTACCTGTCTACCTGCTGGGGGACCTAGAACCTGCCTATATACCTGCTGGGGGACCTAGAACCTGCACATATATCCACTGGGGGAACTATAACCTGCCCATATACCCACCGGGGGACATATAACCTGCCAATATACCTGTGGGGGACCTATAATCTACCTATGTACACGCTGGGGGACCTATAACCTATATACCTACCTACTGGGGTACATATAATTTACCAGGGGGCCCTATTACCTATACTGGGGGACATTTAATTTACTGGGGAACCCCATTACCTATACTGGGGACATATAACTTATTAGGGCACCCTATTACTGTCAAGTTGATGATTTAGAGAAAGAAGAAAGAAAAACATTAAATCAGTTCTATCATCATATCTTTAACACTGAGTTAGTATTGAGTTCTAATTGCTTTCTGTCTGCCGTTATTTCAGATATCTTCAACACAGCTTTCCTTGAGACAGATGCAGTGCCTGTTGATAACAGCAAGTGATTCAAGGCCTTCCTCATCCTCTCAGATGATACAGAGGAGAGTTTGGGAATGTGTCTTATCAGCTAATGCTTCATACGTACATGCAAATTATAACTTGTCTCTTAGTGAGCGCCAATTAACCAATCATGTAGTGATAGAATAGTCATGTGATTAGAAAATTCTATTAGAATGTAATTTACTGTGATTAAAGCAAATTCATGTCCCAAAGGGAAGGTGTGGGTCATATTTCTCGAGCTCCGGCTATCGACAGCTGTAATAATAATATAATTCGGAGGAGACATTCAACTGGTTAAAGTGGTGGAACAAAAGATAATTTCCACACCTGATTTAATCATCTTAACATTACCTATACTGGGGACATATAACTTACTGCAATGTGAAGTTGCTAAAAGTTGTTAAGGCCTCATTGATAAGGGCTTAGCAATCGACTCCATGGACTAATGTACACTACACTGTCCCACTTCATATTTGCAGCTGAATTCTTCTTCCATGCTAAACTACACATTAAACATGTACAAATAATGTTATTTTTCCATGGTGATGTACATTCAAAAGGGGCCTACATGCATAACATACACTAAAACTGAATCAAGTACAATAGTAAAACTAAAGAATTAACAATATTTGCATAGGAAACATAGAATTTTTCCCCAGAGGACCCTGTCTACGAGGACTTGTACTCTACAAGGGAGATTTGAATACAACATATAGTATCTCACAAAAGTGAGTGCACCCCTCACATTTTTGTAAATATTGTATTATATCTTTTCATGGGACAACACTGAAGCTATGACACTTTGATACAACGTAAAGTAGTCAGTGAACAGCTTGTATAACAGAGTAAATTTGGTGTGCCCTCAAAATAACTCAACACACAGCCATCAATGTCTAAACCGCTGGCAAAAGTACACCCCTAAATGAAAATGGACAAATTATGCCCAATTTGCATTTTCCATTCACAGCGTCATGTGACTCATTAGTGGTACAAAGTCTCATGTATGAATTGAGAGCAGGTGCGTTAGATTTGGAGTTATTGCTCTCCCATTCTCTCATACTGGTCCCTGAAGAACAACATGGTATCTCTTGGCAAATAACTCCCTGAGGATCTGAAATAAAGAATTGTTGCTCTACTTAAAGATGGCCTAGGCTATAAGAAGATTGCCAACACCCTGACACTGAGCTGCGGCATGGTGGCCAAGACCAAACAGCGTTTTAACAAGACAGGTTCCAATCAGAACAGGCCTCGCCATAGTCAACCAAAGTGTGCACGTGCTCAGCATCATATCCAGTGATAAGTGCTGCCAGCATTGCTACAGAGATTACAGGATAGGGGGTTAGCCTGTCAGTGCTCAGACTGTACATCGTACACGGCATCAAAATGGTCTGCATGGCTGCCACTCCCCAATGAGCTACATCACCCTTCCTGAGTCACACATCGCCTTTCTCCTAGCCAGCCAGTACGCTCTGCACTGCACCGATGAGAAGCAACACCCCAAAACAGCTGTATGCACATGAACAAAACTGGCTTGGCTCAAATCCTTTTACCTTTTCAAGGCTCAGTGAGTCACAAGTGAAATAAGAATTGCAACATCCAATACAGGATGCTCGAGAGTTCAACTCTCTTCCTATAAACCTTTCTTGTAGATGATATGTAAACACTTAAGATATGTATTAGGTCTCTCAGTTATGGATTATGTTGACCTATATTTGTGTACACGGCAATATTGGAGCCCTGTAGCTTATTAGCTGAAAAGAAAACTCTACCATATGTTTCCAACACATATAGCAATTCCCCAATTATATTTTTCTTAGATCTTTATTCAGGCTGTTCATTGTAAGACACAAATAACATTTTTTTTCCTTGGGTCCTTACGTTTACACCAATACCAGATAAATATATATTGGGTTTTTTTTCTTAATATTTAGCTAATTTTACACAGTAAAAAAATTGCCACATTCAGACAGCCCTTTTTTATTTTTCCATTAATGTAGATTTATGGCTTTCAATACCACCTGTATGCTGATGACACCCAACTATACATATCCGGCTCAGACATTAACTCTCTACTGTCCAAGATCCCAGATTGTCTGTCGTCCATGTCCTCCTTCTTCTCCTCCCGTCTCCTAAAACTTAATGTAGAGAAAACGGAATTATCTTTCCACCTTCCCACTCCATCCCTCCACCTGATCTCTCTATCATAGTCAATGGCTCTACACTCTCACCGGTCTCGCAAGTCCACTACCTTGGGATAACACTTGACTCCGCTTTGTCCTTCAAACCCCACATCCCATCCCTTACCTCTGCCTGCCGCCTCCACCTGAAAAATATTTCACGAATCCGCTCATTCCTCATCCCTGACACTACAAAAATGCTGGTCCATGCCCTCGTCATCTCCCGCCTAGACTACTGCAACATCCTTCTCTGCGGCCTCCTGTTTAGCACTCTTGCTCCCCTTCAATCCATCCTAAACTCTGCTGTCCGTCTGATTCACCTCTCTCCTCGCAACTCCTCTGCCTCGCCCCTCTGTCAATCCCTGCACTGGTTTCCCATTGCCCAGCAAATTCATTTCAAGTTACTAACCATCACCTACAAAGCTCTCCATAACCTCTCCCCTCCATACATCTCTGCCTTAATCTCCTCACGCAATCTCCGCTCCTCACAGGACCTTCTTCTCTGTTCTCCTCTTGTCATCTCCTCACATAACCATCTCCAAGATTTCTCTCATGCCTCCCCCATACTCTGGAACTCACTGCCCCCACACATCAGACTCTCCTTCACTTTCACTGCTTCAAAAGCAACCTGAAAACCTATCTCTTCAGGATTGCCTACAACCTAGAATAACCCCGTCCTCACTACACCCTCCACAAACATATCTGACCCTCACCTTTGTCTCTTTCCCCCTTCCTTGTAGATTGTAAGCATTCACGGGCAGGGTTCTCTCTCCCTCTGTACCTGTTGTTAGTCACAGATTGTCACTATTGTAATTGTTTGACTTATGTTATGTATGTAAGCCCCTGAATGTACAGCACCCTGGAATCAATGGCACTATAAAATAAATAATAATAATTTATGGTGGCTTGTTTAATGCAGGCAAATTAGATATCTTTAAGGTCTACATGGAAGTCATAGATTAGCTTTTGAGAAAATGAGAAAATAATAGCAAATATCCCACTAAAAGACTTCACTATGCAATCCTCTGCTCACTAGAATATAATACATCGCAATACTTTTGTATTGCAGTGTATTATAGTATGTTAGTGATTTAATAGCAGGCAATTTCGCCAATACAAATGGAAGACTTTGTTAGGCTCTTGGCTGCCATGAACACCCACCAGAGGCACTGATGGAATAAGAAAAGGACACCCTCTCCCCCTGTTACCATTGCTGTGGACTGCAGCATCTATTAGAGTTAGTACTGCTCCTGGCCTTATGAAGCAGAGTGTCTGCTATTATGTTACACTCGATTCACATTGCAGATGGCACTTGCATTACCCCTGCATCATCAATACAATATAAGTGTCCATCATTGCATGCAAATATAGTTCATACCATGAAATACAGTTACTTTGTGTTGAGCTCTGGGATTAAGATAAGAAATTGTGGGTGTAGGGTAAATGGCAAATGCTATTCATCTAACTTGATAACAATTATTCTGGCTATATGGAACTACCACTAACAGAAGCTTAATGCAGATGGATTTATACAGTTACTGCAGCTTTGAACTCCAAAGCAACTGGATACAACTATATGCAGTGAGTGTCCTCTAATGGTGGTTGCAGGTAGCTTTTATGCCAGTGTTTTGGCAATCATGCACGTATGTTAGATTACAGCTGCCCACCACCATGTCTCCCAGAGTGGTTGCATCCCTTACTTCTATAGGAAGTATACTCCTTTGGATTACTCCTATAGAACAAATTGCTAAAAGCCGATTATTGAAGCCCAGTTATTTAGCATACACAGGTAGAATCAACTAGACCAAAGCACTTAGCAAATCAGATTTCCTCCACATCTGTTGAGACACATGGACATGCACATCATGGTAAAACAGTTTTGCTTTAAGTGACATCTTGAGTAAAAGCTTCCATTTATTGATGTTCTGTAGAAGCAGATGGTATCAATCAGGATGACATAAACAGCGGTGTGCCCTCTGTGATGGGCATTAACAGACTGTACAGTGACAGAGTTAGCCAATAAAAGACTCTAAACACTTCAGCTGACAGTCAACACCAGACACTAGACTGTCTGATGTCTATGAAACATTCACAGAGCATATGTTCAACTTCAAAATCATTTTCTGCTTATAAGTATATATCATCCAAATAAAGACGTCTTTATTAATCTCATTCTGAATTGACGCTTTTCTCTTCTCAAATGTGCAAAATCAGAGATCAAGCTTCCCAGCATTCCTTTCTTGTTCAGCAGAGCAGAGAGCAGAGAGCAGGAAGAGAAGTCGTCATGGACGGATGAAACTCACTACGGAGCAAGCTACTTATCTCTAACAAGATTACAGATAAACAATTGTTTTTAGTCCTTATAGCACATGTAACTTTATTTTACTAAAGATTAGCTCTCCTGAACTTGTCAGTATAAGGGCTCATCTAGATACAGAACAGCTAGATATGCTAATCACTGCTATAGAACCTAACACAGCCTGAGAAGACAGAGTGAGTGTAAAACTGCTTGTGAGACAGTGAAACAGCTTGATAAGAAAACCCCTTTAAGAGCTTGACTGATATCATGGGTTTCTGTGTTATCTGCTCTTATCTCTAATCAAAAACCAGTGAAAGCAAAGAAAAAGTGGAGATAGAATTCTGTGCCGTGACATATTGGTGCATTATCTGTCAAGCTAATCTTTGCTACATCTTAAAGGGGTTTTCTTGCTACAAAGATCATGTCTCTAATGATGGGGACAGTAAAAATAAGCACTTTTGTAATTGGTTTGCATTACCTAAGTCCCTTAGTATAGTAGATATGAGCTAAACTGTGCATCTATAGATATTTCTGCAGCAGCTGGACAGGACATACCCCCTTTTCTGTGATTAAGATGGCTGTGTGACTGTATAATATAATGAAGGCAGTCTCAGCTCCTCTCTATGTGATGGCTCTCCAGTGATGGTTCTATGTAAAGGATGTGGACAATTACTGAGTATCTTACTGCTATATTAAATCTCCCCTCATATAACATAGGCTTAGACCCTGTGCTCCCCCCATCTACCAGCCTTATACAGTCTGCTCTACCTCCTGCCTGAGAACAGAGAGGGGGCAGAGAGCATTCCTCACATTTGCTTCATCATTTCAGGCTGTATGTATAACTGCTTACACCACTGCAAAGGTACTGTTTACAAGGAGCTTGTGCAGCCTGAGAGGGAGCTGACAGCTCTGCAGCCAGAAGCATAGCAGGAGATCAGCAAAACTGATGTCCTCACCCTTCCCTTGCTAACACAGAATGATAATGTCACAACTCTTCAGTGAGGAGAGACATGCCTGCTGGCAGGATAGGCATGCCTACAAGAAAGAGAGACTCGCCCCTGGATTTGAAACTGAAACAGATAGAAACAGCTCAAGACTACAAAAGCTAACGATAAAACCCCTTTAAGATCAACAAGTTTGTCAAGATTTTTTGAAAGCAACCAGCAAAATTAGGACATTTCTGGAGCTCTGAACAAGCCAAGTAAGATAGTAGTTAAGATACCAAGCTATGTAGATTATATTTGTTAGACCAAACCTTCAATAGTAGAGGTGCTGACCATCCAGTTAATCACAGTTAAGTAAAATGACAGTAGGCTTGTTACCCATATAAAGCTATATGGGTTTTTCAGGTGACTCCTAGGTCACTACCCTAGACGGTCTCAGACTGCAACAACTGCTATTCAAACACAGCACCAAAGCGACAGGCTACAGGTGTAGTTGGGCAGGTTGAGTCAGGAGGAGCCAGTCAGAGGCGAGGGATGTATGAAAAGATCAATAGGTCAGAAAAATCGCTAAATCAGTTGAATAGTTGAGTTCAGAACTGTAAATGTCATAATCCATTCAAGCTGCATCCAATCCTTCAACCAAGATCAGACAAAGCTAAGAGGGAGTGTCCCTTTAACCCTTTCCTGACAGTCGGTCATAATAATATGGTTCTTCGTTTTTTCCTCACCACCTTCCCAGAGCCATAACTTTTTTTTATTTTCCATTTACATAGGCATGTGAGGGCTTTTTTGTGACACAAGATTCACTTTTTTTGGTTTCATTGACCGTACCATAGAATATACTGGGAAAGTGGAAAAAAAATTCTAAATGGGGGAAGTTGGAAAAAACCTTAGTTGTGGTATGTTTGTGGGGGTCTGGTTTTTACAGCATTTACTCTTCAGTATAAATTATGTGTTCTCTGTATTCTGCAGATCAATATAATTTGATGATACCAAATATGCATGTTTTTCATTATGATTTAGTTTTGTTAAAAATGCAAACATTCACTAGTTCTTATATTTTCGCTGAAGCACCCTTTTTTGTGACCAATAACTTTTTTGTACTTTTACCTATGGACCTGAGTGAGACTGCATTTTTTGGAGGTTGAAGTGTACTTTTTATTGGTAAAATATACAGTCACTATGTGGTGGTGATATGTGGTCATGGTGTTGTGGTATTATTCAGTCACTTTATGGGTGCTGATATGTGGTCACCATGTTGTGGTATTATTCAGTCACTATGTGGTGGTAATATGAGGTCATGGGGTGGAGGTACTATTCAGTCATTATGTGGTTGTGATATGTGGTCATGGTCTTGTGTTATTATTCATTACTATATGGTGGTGATATGTGATGGTATTATTCAGTCACTATGTGATGGTGGTATGTGGTGGCTTTATTTAGTCACTATGTAATGGTGATATGTGATCATGGTGTGCTGATATTATTCAGTCATTATGTGTTGGTGATATGTGGTCATGATGTGTCGTTTTGATCTTAGATTTTTTGGTAATAATCTTGGGATTCTGGTTCTGTGAAGTGATATTATTTGGTAACTGTATGACCATTATTTAGTGGTTTTATACTGAGTACTACCCTGTTTCATGCTCAACTATGTAACGGAGACTCAGAAGCCCCAGCGCCCCATCTTGATTACAGGTTAGTGTGATGATGTCATCAAACCAGTTTGTATAAGTTAAAGCAAGACCTGCGGGCCACTTTACGATTGGGAGAGGAAGGGAGGCACAGTGGGCCCCTAAAATCAACTTCTCTGGTGGGCCCTAGGCACCCCAGTCCAACACTGACCCGATACATCACAGAGATCAGCTTCTCTCCTGTATCATTTAACCCTATATATCACAGAGCTCAGCTTTTCTCCTGTATCATTTAACCCTATATATCACAGAGCTCAGCTTCTCTCCTGTATCATTTAACCCTATATATCACAGAGCTCAGCTTCTCTCCTGTATCATTTAACCCTATATATCACAGAGCTCAGCTTCTCTCTTCTATCATATAACCCTATATATCACAGAGCTCAGCTCCTCTCCTCTATCATATAACCCTATATATCACAGAGCGCAGCTTCTCTCCTCTACCAAAAAACCCTATTTATCACAGAGCTCAGCTCCTCCCCTCTATCATATAACCCTATATATAACAGAGCTTAGCTTCTCTCCTCTATCACATAACCCTACATATCACAGAGCTCAGCTTCTCTCCTCTACCAAATAACCCTATATATCACAGATATCAGCTTCTCTCCTGTCATATAACCCTACATACCACAGAGCTCAGCTCCTTTCCTCTATCATATAACCCTATATATCACAGAGCTCAGCTCCTCTATCATATAACCCTATATATCACAGAGCTCAGCTTCTCTCCCTCTATCATATAACCCTATATATCACAGAGCTCAGCTTCTCTCCCTCTATCATATAACCCTATAGATCACAGAGCTCAGCTTCTCTCCTCTATCATATAACCCTATATATCACAGAGCTCAGGTTCTCTCCTCTGTCATATAACCCTATATATCACACACTTCACCTTCTCTTCCTCTATCACATCCTGCTTTCAGATAGGAGGGCATTAACCACCTAACAGGTTCCCTTTGAGAGTTTATAGTTGAAGCTGATTAAGTGAAGCTGTAGCAGTACATGAGTTTACTTTACAATTTTCATTGCAAGCATGGTCGCAAGAATTGTGCCGGTTGCAGTGTTGGCAAAGGGACAAAGACTAATAAAAGGATATTCCCACCGCCTAGCTTATGATTTAGGAGACTGGAAAAAGTCTCACTTATTCGTTCTCAGTGGCCAGCTCCATCTCATCTACCAACCTAGACGTTAACAGATGTGAAAACCCTTTGTTGCTTTAGCCCAGTTTCTGAATAACCTAGCCATGGCAGAGTGTCTTGTTGGGACCCACCAAGCACCCAAAACCTGAAAAACTGATTGTCAGTCCTTCATCTAGCCCCTGCCATAGAATACCCAGTTGTAACTCGTCTGACACAAGCAGCACTGCTATGCTTGTATGTAGTTTTCATGCTCACTAGCTTCCATAATTCCATTATAAATTGACTTTATTATTTTTTGGTGTAATTGGCTTGGTTGTCCTCAGTTCTCGTCCTGGCTCTACATGTCATGGTTCGGGGCCACATGTTGTTTGGTTTTCCGATGTTGTTAAGCATCTCTCTGGCTTGACTTGCACAATGTGAAAATGATATTCTGTGCACATGCAAACCACTGCGCTATAATTTAATACTCACAGCATCCCTGCCAGATAATTTGTAAAATAATTCAGAGGCCAGTTAGAGATGGAAGGAAGCAGAAACCCTCTCCCCCGCCCAGTGCCCCCTACTGTTTTCCTTCTTTGCAGCAAGCAGTTCGGTGTTACCAAACACAACTACTAAAGATTTTAATGATGCTGTCCAATGCACTATTATCTGTCTAATACCCACAACATAAAAGGGATTTTTAGAAACTGCTAAAGCTGGGAAATCTATCAGTCACAACTGAGAAATCTTAGTTCTGTGAATTTTTATTTTCTGTCAGGAAATTCAAGAAACTGAGGCGATACTGGACATGATGTAGTAACAGATATATGGAATTATAGACAATACTGCTGTTTTATCCCTGATGAGTTTTGGCGGGAATTTTTCCCTCCAATTTTGTGGCTATCACTGGGCAAACTTTGCTGCGGGGAAGCAGCTGGTTTTGATTGGGTCCCTCTTTGGAATCATGTGGCATGGTAACAAAGGAAGATTCTTTCCTGGCCCCTAGTAACAGGCAGGTGATTGGTGTTTGTTTCCCATGTGACCTGCCTATTTGGGTTTAAAAGCGGCAGCAAGTTCAAAGGTTTTGTTTCAGCTCACCTGCCGAAAGGAGGTCCTTCCCCTCACATCCTCCTTTATTATGCTGTTATATCCTTGTCATGGCTTACAAATTAATCCCAAAATACAATTGCTCTTTGAGAGTTACATAGTTAGTACGGTTGAAAAAAGACACGTGTCCATTAAGAGACCCCATCTCTGACCCCAGAGCTGCCACCAGCCAGGATCCAGAATTTTACATAGCTACATACGCATTCATATTCTTTAGTTTCAGGTAGGTATCTAAGCCTTTCTTGAAACTCTCTCTACTGTTCCTTTTGTGACCAGCTCCTCAGGCAGGCTATTCCACAGATTCACAGTTCTTACAGTGAAGAATGCTCTTCTCCTCTGGAGATTGAATCCTTTTTTCTCTAGTCGAAGGGAATGTCCCCTTGTCTTTTGAGGGGGGTTCACTTGAAATAATTTTTCCCAATACTTTTTGTAGGGACCATTTATTTATTTATATAAATTAATCATGCCCTAGAAGCCGTCTTTTCTCAAGACTAAATAAGTTAAATTCTACTAACCTCTACTCAGTGAATTCTGTCATGTTGGTTGGCTCAAGTTTATTTATTTCAGTATTTTATTTTTTATTGATCATTAAGGTTAGCCTCTTTCTGCTACAGGGGTTTTTGTTTATATCACATTTGTTTTTATCCTTTCTGGCTACAACAGTCTAATGTAAGGAAACCCCGAAGCAGATAAACAGAAAAGGTAAGACAGACTGTGAACCCTGATGCTAAGCCCCACAAATCTGTCCCTGCCTACTTTTCTGCCCGACCCTAGGTAAGTCGGCGGCAACTGGGCGGCGGTCCCTACCCTAGGTACGAGAAAACACAAAATGGACGTGACAGACAATACAAAAACGGAAGGTCAGACAGAACAGGTCAAAAGCCGGAGAGAGCAACTCAGTACAAAATAGTTTGGCAAAAGGAGGGTCAGAGGAAAAGCAAGATATCAGCAACCAAACAGACAACAGTGAAATGTGCACCAGATCTAGTCAAGACTATCACCAGCAATGAGCTCAAAGCAGAATGGATCTTAAATAGGAAGTCAGGGACCCAGTCCAGAGAGTTAGTGGACTGACTGCCTCACATCCAGAACACAGCCCGAGTGGTGCAGACAGCTGTCCATCAGCACTGACTTAACCGTCTGCTGCCCAGAACAAATTCAGCTGAGAACAGACAGGTGTAGCATAAATCAATTAACACACAGACAGATCCAGATAAGACAGCGCAACAAACATGAACAGCACAGTAAAAATTCATGGCCAAAAGCGCAGCCTCTACCGTACCTTACGAACCAAGGACTATGCTGCAGCCTGAATAGGCACGGTCATGACAGTACCCCCCTTTTTTGAGGGGCCTCTGGACCCTCAATATATCCACCAGGTCTGGAAGGGTTCAGGCCATGGCATCGCTTGCTATGACGCGGGGCCAATTTCCCGGAAGGAACCTTAATGTACAGGTTCTTAGCAGAGCACCTTGGGTCATCATGGGCTTTTACCACGTTCAGATGAGCCTAGGGTCAAGCTGAGCATAGTTGTTTGCACTCTATTTCTGAGTTCCTTATGGACGTAGAAGGTGTAGAACCCAGCTCAGCAGGTGTCAAGAATCCACCCACAGTCTCCTCCTGGAGTTGAAGTAGCAAAGGAGCGGACTTGCCAGTCAGCAACATAGGCGGCAAGTTCGTGAGCAAAGGCTGCAACCTCAACCCCGGGGGGTGAACCTTTCTCAGGAACAGTCTTGCATTCAGGAGCAGATTCTTCATCAGAAACATTAGCAGGATCAGAAATAAAATCAGGGGGGTCGGCTTCCTGTATCTGGCACACAGATAACTGCAAAGAAATACAGTGGGATGAGCAATGAGAACCCCATTTAATCAATTCGCCTTTACTCCAGTTAAAGACGGGGTTATAATTACGTAACCAAGGGAGACCCAAAACAGCATCAGATGACAAATTGTCCATGACAAAAAAATACTAAAAACTCAGAATGGTTAGGGCCAGCCTGTAAATACAACCGGGGTGGTTTTGAAGCAGATCATCCCTCTTGCCGACGGGGTAAAGTCAGCCCCTGTAACAGGACGAGGATGATCCAGCTTCATCAAGTTCAGACCCAAGGCCAACACAAAGGCAGAATCTAAAAAGTTGCCAGTTGCCCCTGAATCAACCAGGACTTGCCCAGATGCAGACTTAGAATAGAAAGACAAGGACACTGACAATAACACTTTTGAAATTAATATGAAAGATACCTAGATGCCTGAGTGGTTCCTTCGACTACCACCCAAGCACTGGAGTTTCTCTGACTGGGAACTGGGTTTGGTGGGGCAGTTCTGATGAATATGCCCAGCTTGACCACAATACAGACACAGGGGGCCACACATATGAAAACTGTTTAGGTCTAAAACTCACTTTTTTGCCCATATAACCTATAGGCAAAAAAGCGAGTTTTAGACCTAAAGAGTTTTCATACGTGTGGCCCAGGGTGTTTCTCATGCGATACTCCCTCCTGGTTTTGGCATCCATGACTGAGTTGAATCGGCTCTTATTCCAGGATGGGAGGGAAAAAGACAGGTTTTGTAGGGTAGAAAGAAGAAGAGACAGAAGGATAGCTGGGTTCAAATATTTCCTTTCTCCTCTCCCGGAGTCTGCGTTCGATGTAGACCACAAGAGCCATAGCCTGCTCTAATGTATTGCGGTTGGGGTGGCTGACCCAAACATCTTTAATGGCGTTAGTTAGGCCCTGTTTGAACAGAGCTTTTAATACTGGGTCACACCATCCCACAGTTATGCACCACTTACAAAACTTGGTGCAGTACTCGTTAGCCGACCTTTTTCCTTGACGTATAGTCAAGAGCTGAGTTAACGCCATAGATGCATGGCATAGCTCAGCATTGATGAGCCCTAGGGACTGAAAAAACAGGTCCAGAGTATTCCACTTGGGAGTGGTGGGGAAGCTTGAGGGCCATTCCTGAGGGTCACACTATAAAAGGTAGACCACTACACTCACCATTTGGGCCGCAAGACGAGTGGCTTAATCCTGAAATAGAGACGACATGACTCCTGAAAGGTATCAAACTTTCTACTATCCCCTGAAAATCAATCTGGAAGAAGCATCTTTGGCTCCCTGACAACAACTGACGGCAGGACAGAGGCTAGTGCAAAGGGTGAGACAGCAGCATCCACTTGTTGCTGGGTGTGAAGGTATACTTGATTAGCCAGATCAGACAGGGGCTAGTGCAGGGGGTGAGACAGCAGCATCCACCTGTTGCTGGGTGTGAAGATATACTTGATTTGCCAGATCAGACACCAAACTAGCTAGACCCTGCACCAGATTGTTGAGCTCCCAAATAGCATCCATAATGCAAATAGCAGGAGGGAGAATTTTTTTTTTAGGTCTGGTGATAATGTTAGGAAGATCTAGTCAAGACTATCACCAGCAATCTTAAATAGGAAGTCAGGGACCTAGTCCAGAGAGTGATTGGATCGACTCTGTGACATCCAGAACACAGCTTGAGTGGTGCAAACAGCTGTCCATCAAAACTGGTTTAGCCTTGTGCTGCCGAGAACAAAGTCAGCAGAGAGCAGATGGGAGTGCCAGAAATCAATTAACACAAAGACAGATCCAAATAAGACCGTATTCAGACACTGCAACAAACATGAACATCACAGCCACAAATCATGGCTAAAAGCACAGCCTCTGTCATACCTCTACGAACCGAGAACCGCGCTCCGGCCTGAATAGACCTGGTCATGGGATCTTAACTTTTTTATTTTTCAGTCTACATATCCATATGAGGGCTTGTTTTTTGTGTGACAAGAAGTACCTTTTAATGGTACCATTTACTGTACCAAATAACGCACTGTTTAACCAAAAAACAAATGCATTGAAAGGTAGAATGTGAAAAAAAATACCATTCTCTGGAGTTTTATGAAGCTTACTGTCACATACCCGGACGTAGAAGTGGATCCACTGGACCACCGCAAGCGTTGGCATAAGCCACGCCAGGGAACGGAAATCTAAGTAGGTCCCCGGTTTTTCACCAACCCGCCGCAAAGTGGGATGGACTTGCTGCGGCGGAGTCTACCAGGTCGTTACCCCTGACGTGACTTGCTTGCGGTGGCAGCCAAAGTATAGCGTGGTGCATAATCGTCAGGCAGGCTCGTAGTCGGGGACAGGCAGGAGGTCAGGGCAGGCGGCAATGGTTCGTGGTCGTGGACAGGCAGTAGGTCAGGACAGGCGGCAAGATGCGTGGTCGAGAACGGAAGCTAATGAAACGGTACACGGTAAATCAGAACAAGGTTTGGAATTTTCTTCATAGGCTAAATGGCACTAAAGATCTGGCAACAGCCCCAGGAAGGGGCAGGCTTAAATAAGGGCAGTGACCGTCAATAGCCAATTACCCGTGCACTGGCCCTTTAAATTTCACAGAGCCGGCGCGCGCACGCCTTAGATATCGGGAACCCGCGCGCTGGGAGGCTGGAGCAGAGACAGGAGCGCGGCCGGGTAAGTAAGAAGGTGACCGGCCGACCGGGGAAGCGTGCCCACCGCCCGACATGCGGGCGGCGGTGCCGCATCGTGCGGAGACCATGGGTGTGCCCGCGTCCCGGGACGGGGGTCGCGGGCCCACCCATGATAGTACCCCCCCCCCCTTCGGCCTCCCCCTCTTTCTGGCCTGGAGGAACCACTGAATGATATTTTTTTCTGGCTCCCAGGACCTCTCTTCGGGCCCGAACCCCTTCCAGTCAATGAGAAAAAAATGCTTCCCTCTGACCATCTTCACATCAAGAATCTCCTTTATCATAAAGACATCGGTGGCATCGGCCTCAGGAGTGGGAGGAGCAAGTACCCTAGAGAAGCGATTAAGGATGACCGGATTTAGAAGCGAGACATGGAAGGAGTTCGGGAACTCCATAGTGGGAGGAAGGCGGAGTTTGTATGCTACTGGATTAATGCACTTAAGCACCTCGAATGGACCCAGGAACCGGGGACCCAGCTTATAGCTGGGAACCTTAAAACGTATATATTTAGCCGACAACCACACATTGTCACCTGGCGAGAAGGTTGGCGGAGGTCTTCGGTTTTTGTCGGCTTGTGCCTTGGTGCGGGCGGAAGCCTGGAGTAGAGATTGGTGCGTCTGCTTCCAGACAGCTGTCAGGTCCTGGACCACCTCCTGCACGGCAGGGACCTCGGAGGGCACAGAAAGGGGGTGGGATGGGCGGGGATGTCGCCCGTAGACAATAAAGAAAGGAGCAGCTCCGGCAGACTCAGAGTCCAATGAGTTATAGGAGAACTCGGCCCAGGGCAACAGGCTGGACCAATCATCCTGGCGCGTGGAGACGAAGTGGCGCAGGTAGCAACCTAGGGTCTGGTTTACTCTCTCTACCTGCCCATTGGACTGGGGGTGGTAGGCTGAAGAAAAGTCCAATTTCCATTTGCATTTGGTTGCAGAGGGAGCGCCAGAATCTGGAGAACCAAATTGAACGCCCCGTTCCGACACAATGTGCCGAGGAAGCCCATGCAGCCGAAAAAATATGTAGAAAAAATAAACTGGCAAGGCACGGGGGTGAGGGCATGCCCGGCAGAGGAGTGAAGTGGGACATTTTTGAAAACCGGTCTGTCACCACCCAAATCACGGTGTTGCCAGAGGAAGGAGGGAGATCCGTGATAAAATCCATGCCCACATGGGTCCAAGGACAGCTAGGTATAGGTAGAGGAAGGGGCAGACCTGCCGGTTTGAGATGAGGAGACTTGTTCCTGGCACAGGAAGCGCAGGACTCCATGAACTCACAAACATCCGAGAGATGAGGGAACAGGACCTCTGCACTCCTATGTGACCCGCCATACGAGCGCAATGACCCCAAGACAATTTCTTCTTCCGGAGAGCTGGACGAATGTATGTCTTGCCGGGGGGAATGCGTTGTAGGTCTACCGGTGCGGCAGAGATGAGCCGTTCTGGAGAGATAATGTGCTGTGGCGTGGACTCGTCCCCAGTCACATCCGAAGCATGGGAGAGAGCGTCGGCCTTGACATTTCGTTCTGTAGGGCGAAAATGAATGAGAAAATTAAACCGGGAAAAGAAGAGAGACCAACGAGCCTGGCGTGGATTTAAGCATTGAGCCGTCTGGAGATATAGCAGGTTTTTATGGTCGTATAAATGCTGACTGGGTGACGAGCCCCCTCCAAGAGATACCGCCCACTCTTCCAGAGCCAGCTTGATGGCCAGTAATTCCCATCGCCGATAGAGTAATTCCTTTCAGCAGAGGAAAAAACTTTTAGAGAAAAACCCGCAAGTGAGGGTCTTGCCTTTGGGTCCTTTTGGGAGAGTTTCGGCCCTGGCCCCCACCGAGGAGGCGTCGACTTCGAGGAAAAATGGTTTGGGTCTGTATCTGGCCGGAGAGTACCAGTCGCAGAGGCGAAGGTGACTTTAACTTAGAGAAGGCTCCTCTGCCGCTGGTGGCCAGAGCTTTGGATTGGCGTTCTTCTTGGTCAAAGCCACTATGGGAGAGGCCAGCGAGGAGAAATGTGGTATAAATTGCCTATAATAGTTGGCGAACCCCAGGAATCTTTGTATGGCTCGGAGACCCACGGGCGCGGCCACTGAAGGAAAGGCAAAACAACTTAGTGGGTCCATCTGCAGGCCCTTGTCGGAAATGATGTAGCCGAGGAATGGTAGACTCTGCTGATGAAAACATGCATTTCTTAAGTTTGGCATAAAGGCGGTGGCCCTAGATGTCTGAGGACTTGTCGTACGTGAACTTGATGGACTCAAGGTCGGGGGAGAACACCAAAATGTCGTCTAGATACACAACCACGCACGTGTACAGGAGGTCCCGGAAGATGTCCTTAACGAATTCTTGGAAGACGGCCGGGGCATTGCAGAGCCAGAAGGGCATGACCAGATACTCGAAGTGCCCATTGCGGGTGTTGAAAGCGTCTTCCATTCATCACCCTCACTATCCGTATGAGGTTATAGGCCCCTCGCAGGTCCAGTTTAGTAAAGATCTTGGCATCTCGTAAACGGTCAAAAAGTTCCGTGATCAGGGGCAGAGGATAGCGGTTCTTTACCGTGATCTTATTGAGGCCTCGATAGTCTATGCCAAGGACGTAGAGTACCGTCCTTCTTAGACCACGAAAAAGAACCCGGCCCCAGCTGGAGAGGAGGACCTTGCGGATGAACCCCTTCTGGAGATTCTCCTTGATATATGTAGACATAGCCAAGGTCTCAGGTACTGACAGGGGTAAACCCTGCCACGTGAAGAGACGTCCCGGGCACAAGATCAATAGGACAGTCAATGGGCGATGGGTGTGCAACGTCTCAGCTTGCTTCTCGGAGAAGGACATCTGCGAAGGCTTGGTATGGTGCAGGAAGGCCTGTCAGAGACTTAGACGACCCAGGTGAAGCGGTAAGCACCGGGCGAGGTGCCACCAAACAGCAGACTGACACACCGAACCCCCAACTCAGGACTTCGCCTGTCTGCCAGTCGAGCACGGAGCATGGCGTTGCAACCACGGGAGACCCAGGAGAATGACGAGGAGGAACGGGGTAGTACGTAGAACGCAAGTCCTCTCCTTGTGCAGTACCCCTACTGTAGGACCAGAGGCTCATCCTGAACCGAATTGGATCCTTGAGAATCTCACCACTAACAGAGGAGATGAGTAGGGGCTTCTCCAGGTGGATCACAGGGAGCTTATGCTGGGACACCAGGGCAGCGTCCAAGAAATTTCCAGCAGACCCAGAGTCCAGGAAAGCAGTAGCGTGAAACTGGGAACCAGGCCCAGTGCCGACGATCACGGGCATGGTCAGGCGAGGAGAGGGCTTGCTCTCACCTAGGGACGCCTCGCCTACGTACCCTAGGTGCGCCCGTTTCCCGGACGCTGAGGGCGCAGTGGGCAGGATCTGCGGAAATGGTCTGCACTGCCACAGTACAGACAAAGATTCTCCTCACGTCTTCTGGTTAGCTCCGTTGTAGACAGGTGGGCTCTATCCACTTCCATGGCTTCCTCGGCGGCAGGTGAAGAGGGCAACTGAGGCGGCCTTTGAAATACTGGAGCCAGACGAGGGAGACGGCGGGGTCTAGCCTGTTCCCGTTCCTGCCGGAGTTCCTCCTGGCGTTCCGAGAAACGGATGTCAATCCGAGTGGCCAGGAAGATAAGGTCACTCAAGGAGGACGGGAGATCCCGGGCAGATAGGGCATTCTTGACGCGGCTGAAGAGGCCCTTCTTGAAGGTGGCAGTCAACGCCGCTTCATTCCAAGATAACGCGGAAGCCAAAGTGCGGAAACATACGGCATAGTCGCCTACGGATGAATCCCCTTGATGCAGGTTTAACAAGGCGGTCTCGGCAGAAGAAGCCCGGGACGGTTCCTCGAATACACTCCTGAACTCGGTGAGGAAGGTAGCCAGGTTGGCTGTGACCGGATCGTCCCTGTTCCAGAGGGGGGTAGCCCAGGCCAGGGCTTTCCCGGAGAGAAAGCTGAGTACGAACGCCACCTTAGACCATTCGTAGGAAATTGTTGTTGCCCATTAATTCGATAATGGCAGGGAGCAATGGGTAATAAAGGGCCCTGCAGGCCTTGGAGTCCCCATCGAATTTGGACGGCATAGACAGACGGAGCCGTGGACCAGCGGTCGGAGCCGGAACCGGAGGAGCAGCGGGAACTGCTGCATCATGGCGGAGAGATGGCTGAGTTGCTGGGCGTGCTGAGCGAGCTGGTGTGACGGCTGGGCCACAAGGGCGGTGCGGTCAGCGTCAGACCGCAGAGGCACCTTGGTGGGATCCATGGCCGGATCTCACTGTCACGGACCCGGATGTAGAAGTGGATCCACTGGACCACCGCAAGCGATGGCGTAAGCCACGCCAGGGAACGGAATCTAAGTAGGTCCCGGTTTTCACCAGAGCCCGCCGCAGAGCGGGATGGACTTGCTGCGGCGGGAGTCTACCAGGTCGTTACCACTGACGTGACTTGCTTGCGGTGGCAGCCAAAGTATAGCGTGGTGCAGAATCGTCAGGTAGGCTCGTACTCGGGGACAGGCAGGAGGTCAGGGCAGGCGGCAATGGTTCGTAGTCGTGGACAGGCAGTAGGTCAGGACAGGCGGAAAGATGCGTGGTCGAGGAACGGAAGCTAATGGTACAGTACACGGTAAATCAGAACACGGTTGGGAACGCTTTCTCCGTAGGCTAACTGGCACTACAGATCCGGCAACAGCCCCAGCAAGGGGCAGGCTTAAAACAGGGCAGGGACCGGCAATAGCCAATTACCGGTGCACTGGCCCTTTAAATTTCACAGAGCCGGTGCGCGCGCGCCTTAGATGTCGGGGACGCGTGCACCGGAGACTGGAGCAGAGACAGGAGTGCGGCCGGGTAAGTAAGAAGGTGACCGGCCAGCCAGGGGAGCGTGCCCACCGCCTGATATGCGGGCGGCGGTGCCGCTCGTGCGGGGACCACGGGTGGGCCCGCGACCCGGGACGGGGGTTGTGGGCCCACCCATGACACTTACCGTGTGGTATAAATGATGTTATCATTATCCTGTCTTTGTCATGTTTTCCTACTGTAAAGAATTTACTTTTTACATTTTATTAAATTTGCTTTGCAGCACTATTTTCTGAGACTAATACATTTTTATTTTTCTATACACAGACCTGTTTGAGGGCTCTTTTTTGAGGGCAGAATTGTAGTTTTTATTGTTGCCATTTTAGGATACATGTGACTTTTTGATTACTTTTTATTCCAATTTTTGGGGGAGGCAAAGTGACTAAAAAAATTCAGGTTTTAGGTATTTATACTATGGTGTCTACCGTGTGGAATAACTAATGTTTTATTTTAAGAGATCAGACTTTTACAGATGCGGCAATAACAAATATGTTTAACTTATTATTTGTAAAAGGAGTTTTTAAACTGTTTAAAGTGTTTAAAATGTTTTTTACTTTTACTTTTAGTCCCTCTAGTGTACTTAACCACTAGGGTACATGATCTTTTGTTCACTATTCTGCAATGTAATAGTTTGCCGTAGCATTCTATAATGGCTTTCCTATTTGACCACTGGATCTTAGTGGTTAAACGGTCTGGATCAGAGTTTTCTATGACCCTGGGCACTAGTGGTCAATATCAGTTGTAATTAACTGCAGGACCCAATGTTTATGGAGTGGACTCAGCCTATGAGCCTGCTCCATAGTCCCAATTTAACTGCATGACATATGTCCCACCTTGGTAATGGGTTAATAAAGAAGGCTCTGAAAGGTTTACACCACTTAAATATCCCCCTATTTTATTTTTTATTATCAAAATCACAAATCATAGAGAGGCAAAGAGAAACCTGAAAAAACACTGTTCATGTTTTTTATGTCATGATCAAACTCACCAGAGATAGGAGTTGGATCGCTGGGTCACCATTAGGAGTTGGCATAACTTACGTCGGGGATTGAAGTCTAAGGAGGTTTACCAGGGAGTAAAACTAGATGAACCCTTTAATTTTAATAACCTTTACACCTTACTTTAGAAGCATTCACCTCCATGAAACATTTCTTCTAATGGCAAATATGATTTGTACAGTGCTGAGGGATAGTGTTACACCTAAAATTTGTATTAGCCTAGCTTGCCCTGCCCCAAATTTAGTTGGCAATCGTGAGAAAATCATGTGACCAATCACTAGCCTTTTCCAAACAAAAAAAAGGAAGTACATCATACAATTACTCTTTTCTAGATACGTCACCTCCCAAAAAATTGTGATCAAAAAGTACTATGTGCCTAAATGATGCCAATTGTAATTGTAGCTCATCCCACAAAAAATAAGTCTTCATTAGGTTCTGAGAAGCAAAAATAATACAGTCATGACTCTTTTCTTCAACAAAAAAAATGCATTAAATGTATTGCAATACATTTTTTATATTCCAAAATTGTGCAATAAAAAATAGAATTCAGCCCACAGCAAACAAACCTTCATATGGCCACAATGACAGAAAAATGAAAAAAACGTACGGCTACCGGAAAGCAATAATGGAAAAGCTAAAAACATTGCTGTTTCCTCAAAATAACTGTGGCTACGAGGGGTTAAATAATCCCATATTCATAGCCAGAAATGCAGCACGGTCATGAGCACATCGTAGACGCACCAGCTGGGATTTTGTGCTACACTGGCAAAGTAAATTAAAACGGAGGAAAGCTCTAAGGTCGAAACAATTAATACTAAATGTTCCATTTACAATTGCATTTAATGCTATATAATTGCAAATTCCTATTATCTAACAGTGGGAAATTTACTGTGAAATATTTAACTCTTGTCTGGGATGTGGTTTAATAACAGAGATCCAATAGAAGATTGTTGTGTAAAAGCAGAATTCGGAGCACTGCCTTTATTATCCCTGTCATTATTGGTGTCACCATTTGTGTCATTGCTACAATAGTGAGTGAATGAGATAATGACTCTCAGGTATTTAGGAGGTTCCTATTCTGCAGAAAATCAAATATTCTGTTTCATAAAAGTGATAATTGCAAATAAGAGTCATCTGCCATTTCAGGCCTTAAATTGAAACAATTTTACGGTTCAGTAATTCTCACTGATTTGGGCTACTAACCTTTAGAAAGTTAACAATTCTCTGCTTTTAGGAAAAGAATGAATGATATGCTGAAATTGCCAAGGCATTAAACTGACCTGAAATTGAGAGATTCATGGACTAGAGCCATTATTGTAAAAAGTCAATTATGGTGTGTAGTACTGTGCTTCAGATTCAGATCAAAGTTAAATTAGTTTGGTTGGCCCAAGTCAATTTTTTGAAGATATTCACCAAATATTGATTATAAACCTAACCCTCTATTGGGGTAAAGTTTTTTTGGGTAACTGACCTACTATTCCCTGGTGCTTTAAGTCTGGTGGCACTGTTGATGTTATTTCCAGTGCAGTGACACATTATGGAGCGTTGGACCGAATTTGTTGTTGGAGTAGCAGCGCCATAGCACTAGAATTTCCAGGGAACAGAAAAGTTAACCCATTCAAACACAGGAAAAAAAAAAACTTTAGGGTTAAAGTAACAGTAAAGATTAGGTCTAGGTTAAGGGTTAGTATCAGAGTTAAAAAAACTAGGTTGAGGACATTTTCACCCCCCCCTGAATTCTTTCCCACAAGGTTTTGTAAAAACCAAAGCATCAAACTAAACCCAGGGACAAAATTTGCTACATAAGGGTTTGTGAAATGTCGACATTACCTAAATATTTTTTTTTTAAAAGGAAAAACCTGTCAAGTTTTTCCCCCCCTTGCTGAGGACATCAAAAAAACCAGTGTAAGACCTGATTTTTTCCAGCGTGTGCCCCTTAATTGTAAGATGTGTGTTTTTGGTTTTTAAATCCCTAAAATTTTGCAGTTTTCAGTAGAAAAAGTCATTCGGAAAGAGTCCTTCAGAGGGGTCAGTTTTTTTAAAACCCGGCAAAATCGGGGGCTAGCCCCGCCCCCCTTTCAACTGACAACCCTTTTTACTTTGATTGGTAGAAACTGTAAATTAATGTCAGGGGGCGGGGCAAACCCTTTTGGTGGGTGGAGCTAACACCGCTCATGAATAATTTTAAAAAGGGGGAAAATTGCTCTAAAATTTCGGCTTTCTTACGGGAATGGGGGACACGTGCTGGGAAAGAGGCCCCTGACACTTTTGTGCTTCTTCGGGCCAAGGGGGGGCCCAAAAAAACCCTTTTGGGGACAGGTTCCCTTTAAGACTATTAAATTAGGGTTTGGGAATTTGTTCCCCATTTGTAAAAATTTCATGTAGCCCTTTTCCCAGGGTTTGTGAAGGGGGGATTTTAAAAAACCACTAGGGGTTTGAGATGGGGGGAATTGATTCTAACGAAGTGGAATTTTTTTGGGAATTTCGGGGAAATATTTTGGTTCTAAACAAAAGTCAAATTTTGGGGGGACTTGGGTAAACCGAAGTGTGCTTTTCATTGATAGAATGGCTGAGAGCCCATGGCGCTACTTGGGGAAAAGCACTTTTGGGAGGGAAAAAGGGGGGCCATAGCCGGTTGGACTTGTCAGAGGTGAAAAAAATTTCAGGGGCCGGGGGGAATTCTGTGAGGGTCACCGCACTATATGGGTCGGGCGCACGCTGGGAGTCATCCGCTTTTCACTGTATGATCGGGAAGGTGCTCCCCCGCGGCTGATTTTTACTGAAGAATGATTTTTTATACAGCGATTTTTGGGGGGTGTCTCAGTGTTGAGGATGGGTTCTCTTTAAAGTTCTATTTCTGAATTTTTTTTGGGTATTGGATCTGAAATCCAGTGTGCGTCCACTGCAGCTTCTATTTTTTTTAAAAACCTTTCTGCTAAAAGCACATTTGAATATCCCAAAGGGGGGTCTAAGCCAAATTCCCGTTGTTTTTTTAAAGAAAAAAGATTTTTATAATACAAATACCACTTCAATTTTAGTGCTCAATTCTTCGGCGCGTTTACATCCCGGGGTTTTTTAAGCATTGTTTTAGCTGTGGTTTATCCCAAGGGAAAACCTTTAAATTTTTAAAGCCCAAAATTTACATTTTTTCCCGTAGCTTTAAATTTACAAAAAAAGGTTTAAATTTCCCAAATTTTTTCTTTGTTGGGGGTGGGGGGTAAAAAAAAAACCCCCATTGTAACACCTACAAAGTACTGTTTTTTGGGGGGGCCCCAATTGTTTTTGGGGCAATTTACATCCCGGGGTTAATTAAGCATGGTTTTTCAGCTGTGGTTTTATCCCCCGAAAAAAATCATTTTTTAACGCCAAAAAAATATTTAATTTTTTTCCCGTAGCTAATTCACAAGCAAAAGGGTTTAAATTTCAATTTTTTTTTTGTTGTGGGGCGTTTAAAAAACACCCCATTTTTAACACGCTACAAAGCTACTGTTTGGGGTGGCTCAATTGTTTTCCGGGAAAATTTTCCCTCCAGGGGTTAATTAACGCGTTTTTTTTTAAGCTGTGGTGATCCCAACAAACCCTCATTTTAAAAGCCCAAAAAAAATTTACATTTTTTTCCCGTAGCATAATTCACAAGCAAAGGTTAATTACAATTTTATCTTTGTTTTGTGGGTAAAAAAAAAACCGCATTGTAACACGCTACAAAAATATTTGTTTGGTGGGCTCAATTCTTTGGGGGGCAATTTACATCCAGGAGTTAATTTAAACGTTTTTTTTTCAGCTGTGGTGGGCTTTAAGAAAAGTCATTTTCACCGCCCAAAAAATATCATTTTTCCGTAGCCTAAATTTACAAACAAAGGTTAATTACAAAATTTTTTTCTTTTTGTGTGGCGTAGACAAAAAACGCAATTGTTTCACGCTACAAAGCCCCCCCCAAAAATAGTTTGTGGGGGGCTCAAATTTTTTGCGCAATTTACATCCCGGGGTTTAAAAAAGCGTTTTTTTTTACAGTGTGGTGATCCCAAAAAAGCGTCATTTTAAACGCCAAAATTTTTAAAATTTTTCCTTTTAGCCTTTAAATTTACAAGCAAAGGTTAATTACAAATTTTATCTCTTGTTTTTGGGTAAAAAACACGCCTTGTAACACTTACAAAACTCTTTTTTTGTCTTGGTCAATTTTTTTGGCGCAAATTTTCATCCGGGGTTTAAAAAGCGTTGTTTTTCAGTGTGGTGATCCCGGGGAAACCTTTATTTTCAAAAGCCCCCAAAAAAAATACATTTTTCCGTAGCATTTAATTTACAAGAAAGGGTTTAAATTTCAATTTTATTCTTGTTGTATTTGGGGTAGAAAAAACGCAATTGTAAACGCTACAAAGCCAGTAGTTTGGGGGTTGCTCAATTTTTTGCCCCAATTTTTCATCAGGGGTTAATTTTAAATGTTTTCTGCCGTTGGGAAATCCCGTAAAAAAAATTAGTTTTTTTCACCGCCCCAGTGAAATTTTGTAGCATAATTCATATCGAAATTTAATTAAGCCCGTTTGTGCTTTTATATTCAGTTTAAAAAACACAGAGTTTTTAAACCCGGGAAATAAAATCAAATTTTTTCCCGCCCAATTTTTTGGAGCGCAATTTATACCAAGGGTTCCCAAGGGTTGTTAAGGGTTCATTTGGCGGGCAAATACAGGGGGGGTGTATTTATCATTTACAGATATTTTTCATTAAAAAAGGTTTTACATTTTTGAACAAACCGTATGTTTGAAAAGAGGGGGTGGGGAGGCTTTCACCTGCGAGTGGCCGAGGCACAAAAATTCCCGGCCCCCGGGCGCGCACGCAAGGGGGCGTGCAGCAGGGGTCACTCAGGTGAGGCCCCAACTGCCCCTTTTATCTAGGCCATGTATGGGCTAGGAAACCCCAAAGGGTTTTTGATTGGTTTATAAAGGTTTATCCACTTCCCCCCAAAATGACATCTGAAAAAACCCCAGCCCGAGTCCCGGGGGGAACCCTCAGACACAACCCTTGTTGGGGATGGCCCCGGGGGCCCGGTCAGCAGCCCTCACCTGTCTCAACCCCCCTCTGTCCCCCTCCGGGTTCCCCAGCCGGATTACTATTGGTCTGGGGTCGCGCCACTATTTAGCGAGGATGAAACAATTTGAGGAGGGGAGTTAGCGCTATTGGCGGAAGAAAAGGGGGCCCAAATCACCCGCTTTTTGCAGTAGGCGGCAAAGTATAGATGTTGAGGTGGAAAGGGAGGTCATGTTGTGAGGGGTCAGCCTCTGCATACCAAGACCGGTGATGGGGACAGCAGTGACGATGAAACACAAATAGATGATGATGTAGCCGACCGCACTTGGGAGCCGGGTGAGGCAAGGGCTTCATCATCGTCAGGAGAAGAGGGCGTCAGCTTGCGGGGTCAGGCAGACGGCGCACCCAAAGCAAGTGGGGTCGTGGGGGCCGTGAGTCAGCAGGATAGCAGCAGTGTGAGGTCGGGGCCAAGCGGCCACGGGGTAAAAAAACCCGTTCGCAGGTCCCAAAAAGTAAACGGCACAGGTCTCAGCAAGGTAAACGGCGGCAGTAGTCACTCAGTGCGGAGCGTTGGCGGTAAAAATCGATACTCGGCGGTGTGGCAGTTGTTTGCTAAGAGACCGGAGGAGCCCAATTATGGGGATTTTGTAGATCTGTAAGCAGAAAGTGAAGCGTGGCCAGGGAAGCTAACGTTGGCACCACGGCCCTGGGTCAAACACATGCAGCGTCACCATCCGGTGGCCTGGAGAAAGTGGCCCCAGATGTGGTGGTCCATCCTGCCGCCGCAGCAACAGCAAGCGCAGCAGCGCCCAGTGGCACGCATTACCATTGCAGCCAGTCAAGGCTCCCCACCCCTCTGCAGAAGGGAGCTGTTTTTCTTTGCATACCCTCTCCCGGTCCCAGATTGCTCATGCTACTCGCTACTCATGCGGCCATAGCAGTCGTTTAAGCGAGGCGATGGAAATGAGACAAACAGTATGCGTTCACAACCATACTAAGTGAAGCAGACTGACCGTGCTCCTGTACTGTTGTTGGTACTGCAGTACCTCCTTGGTCAAATGGTGGGACTCTGCACAGTCAGAGAACTAAATGGCTTGTAGCCGAGCCGAGATGGAGAGTTCCAAGCCGTTTAATTTCTTTCCATAAGGCCAGTTCCAGCCACATTCATAAATTTTGTAGAACAGAAGGTGGGCCTGTCCTTGAGCTTATCGGTTTGTTCAAGTGTGCCGGCAGCGCGGACGTCTGGAGCTGTAACTACGGTCAGGACCAGTACATGCAATTTACGGCACACTGGGTGATGTGCTCCAAGGCCCAGGCACTCAAACAACTTGGACAATGTCCAACCACTCCTCATCCTTTCACACCACCATCTCGGCCTCAAACAAGTACTGCTCCATTCATACCACATGTGTAGGGCACAGCGGTGTCACGCAGTCTACACTGGCTTTGGACGGCGAACAAAAGGTCACATAGGAGGAGGAACTGCTCCGCGTCATGCAGCAAGAAATCGATGTGTGGTTTCTCAGCTGCAAACTGCATATCGGAACCATGGTGGATGGGACCATGGGAGGAAACATGGTTGTCCGAGCATGCACGAGGAGAGATGGTCCATGGCCCTGCATGGCGTCAGTGTTCAATCTGGTTGTGAAAAGGTTCCTGAAGTTATTCCACCGATCTTCAAGAACATTCTGAAAATGGCCAGGAAACTGTGTGTATTCACTTTATCCATTCGTTCAAAAGCCAGGAACACCCTCCTTGAGTTGCAGCGGCTGAACGGCTCCCCCAACCACACTCTATATGCGATGTTTCCACCCGTTGGAATTCCTGCATGCACATGTTGGACACCGACTGTAATGAACAGAGATCAAGGGCCATAACGATTCTTTTTGATGATCCCATGCACTGAAGTTACCTCCCCTGTGTAACTTTGATCGTCAGCCAGTGGCAAATCATGCGTGACACATGGCCGTTTGTTGAGGGCCCATTCTGAGGAGGCGACGTTATTTGTCAGTCGCCAGGACTACGGGTATGAATAACGTCATTCCACTGCTCAGTCCTGGAACAGATGGCTGAAAAATCTGTCTGGGCAGGGGGACTGGAGAGTGGCGAACTACATCTGGGCCACATGAGTCCGGTGGGGAACTGAAATGGAGGAGGAGGAGGACATTGGATTTTTTTCTTTTTTTGAGGAGAAGCATTGCTGTCGAAATGAGTGGAATTTCTACCCAGGTGACAAGAGAGGAGGTGCAGGAGCAGCTGGAGGAGCTAGATGGAGATGAGGAAGATGAGGCAGATGACCCCAAGCCCGTGGCAGTATACATGGAGATGGAGGCGGGGACCCCCTGGGAGTCCCTTGTGGCAGATGGCCCGCAGCATGCTTATTTGCCTGGCTAGTGACAGCCGATAGTCAGCATCCGGCAGAGGGATGACTTCTGGCTCTCCACCCTATTGGACCCTCGCTACCGGTCCAAAATGGGAGCCTTTTTTCCCAGCTATTGAGAGGGAGGACAAACTCAAATACTAGGGAAATCCTTCGTAGTCAGTTGGCCACTGCCCATGTGGGGCCCATCGTCCCTCCTCTAAACAGGTCTGACCGGGGGGTTCTTCAGGCGCTCACCCTACTACTGCCGCGGCTGCCGGGGGGAAGGTGGTGGGGGCAGAGCATACCACTCCATCAGCAGCAACCTAAGTCTGGAGTCACTGATGAGCAGCTTCCTTCACCCGCCTAGTGAGGAGGGCAGTCGCCAGCAGCAGCAGCAGGACCTGGAGCAGACCCTGAACCAACAGGTGTGGCCTACTTGGAAAGCACTCTACACCCCAGTTTTGAAGATTTCCCCTGGACAACTGGGCAGTCAAACTGGATTTGGGGGTGGCCAACTTCCCAAGTTTGCAGTGGAGAAGCTGTCCTGCCCGGCTAGTAGTGTGGCATCAGAGGGTGTTCAGTGCGGCGGGGGCCATCGTTTACCCCCAAGGGGAACCCGCTTGTTTCCCTGGGAAATGTGGGGAAAGACTGACCTTGTCAAGATGAATCAGGCGTGGATCGGCAGGATTTCCACATACCCAAAGCCTTAGGCGTCAGACTACATCAGCCATGACGCCTCACCCAAACTGTGGGGAAAAGATCTGGGTTCAAACTACCTGCCTCACCACTATTTTGATGCCGCCACCCGCCTGATGCCACACATCTGCTGACAGTTTTCTCCATCGCCACCAACCATCTTTACCAGGGACTGGTATTGCCACCCACCTCCACACTCTGTCATTGTGCCACTGTCTGACTATAATGCTACTGCTGTGGCTGCTGCCGTGACCTACACACTGTCATTGTGCCACTGTCTGACCTCATGCTGCTCTTTTTGGGGTCTCCGGACCTACACACTGTGTCATTGTGCCACTGTCTGACCTCATTGCTGGGTCTTTGGGGTGCTGCCCCGGGCCTCCACACGGTGTCCATTGTGGCCACTGTCTGACCTCATGCTGCTGCTCGGCTGCTGCCGTGACCTACACACTGTGTCTTGTCCCACCTGTGGCCTACTCCTGTTTTTTGCCACCTCCCGAATGTCATTGTGCCACTGTCTGACCTCATCTGCGCTGTGGCCGCTTTCCGTGACCACCCACGGTCATTGTGCCACTGTCGACCTCATGCTGCTGCTGTGGCGGCTCCGTGACCTACACAGTGTCATGTGCCACTGTCTGACCTCATGCTGCTGCTGTGGCTGCTGCCGTGACCTACACACTGTCATTGTGCCATGTCTGACCCACGGTGCTGTTGGGCTGCTCCCCGTGACCTACACACGTGCAATTGTGCCACTTTTTGACCCAGCGCGCGTGGCTGCTGCCGTGACCTCCACCTGTGTCTTTGTCCCACTGTCTGACCTCATGCGCTGCTCTGGCTGCGCCGTGACCTACACACTGTGTCATTGTCCCCCCTTGGGGCCTACCCTTTTTTTTGCCCCCCCCCCCCCCCCCCCAGAATTCAGTCCACTGTCTGCCCTCATGCTGCTGCTGTGGTTTGCGCCTGACCTACCCACTGGTCATTGTCCACCCCCTGACCTCAGTTTGCGCTGTGGCTGCTCCCGTGCCCACACACTGTGCCCATTGGCCATGCGCCTCATGCTGCTGCTGTGGCGCTGCCGTGACCTACACAGGGTGTCATTGTGCCACTGTCGGACCTCATGCTGCTGCTGTGGCTCGCTGTACCTCCACACTTGTCTTTTCCCCCACTCTTGGCCCACCCCTGTTGCCTACTTCCTTTTTTTTTTTCCCCCTTTCAAAATGTCATTTCCACCTCTGACCCATGCTGCTGTGGCTGCCCCCGTCACCTCCACACTCTGTCACTAATTTTGCCACCTAGCTCTCAGCTTGTTTTTTTTAGCTTTCACGCCATGACTTTTATCGGGCTACTTCCCCCCTTCAGTTTTTTTGGTCAGTTTTGCCCTCTTAATGCCCGGGAATTTTATATGAAGCGATTCTAAGAGCAGGGGCAGTCATGTGGTGTCAACTAAAACACAACATTGTATGAAGACCAAACAACTCCCTCTGCATTTTAAGCTGGCCAATGTTCTACAGCCCCCTGCAGGCTCTGTCAGCCGGGAAAAAGCTTTTTTTTTAACGTATTCGTGCCGAAGAAATTCGAAAAAAATTTTTTTTTTTGCCAGAAATTGGGGCTACGACGAAAGGGGGAGGGACAAAGCCACCATAGGCAGCGGCCAACATTACGGAGGATTTCCCCCATATATTTGATTTGCCCTCCCTCTCAATAGCGGGAAAAAGGCTCACATTTTTGGACCGGTAGGGGAGGGTCCAATAGGGGGGGGGGGGCCAGAAGTCACCCTCTGCCGGGTCTGACTATTCGGCTGTCACTAGCCAGGCAAATAAGCGCTGCGGGCCACTGCACAAGTGACCCGAGGGGGTCCCCCGCCTCCCTTTTCCCCTGATACTGCCACGGGGCTTGGGGGCATTGCCTCGTCCTTTCCCATCTCCATCCACCTCCTCCAGCTGCTCCGCCCTCCCTCTTTTCACCTGGGTAGAAAATCCACTCATTTTCACCAGACATGCTTTTCTCCAATGTCCTCCTCCTCCTCCTCCATTTTAATCCCCACCGACCAGTGGCCATGAGATGTAGTTTCCACGTCTCCCTCCCCGCCCAGACAATTTTTCAGCTCTGTTCCCGGACATAAGCATGGAATGACGTTATTCTCCCGTATCGGCGACTACAACAACGTCGCCTCCCCGAATGGGGCCCCAACAAACGGCAGGTGCACCAGAGCTGCCCGGCTGACATCAAAAATTCACAGGGGAGTACTTTTGCTGCCTGGACACAAAAAAAAATAAAGGCCTTTTTTTCTTTTCTACGTCGGTCCCCAAAATGTGCAGGGTGGAATTCCAACGGGGGCAAACTCGCATACAAGTGTGTTGGGGGAGGCCGCTGCCGCTGAAAAATCGAGGAGGGGGTTCCTGGGTTTTTACGAATTGATAAAGGCATGCAAGTTTTTTCCCGGCCATTTTCAGAATGTTTTGAAACGGTGGAAGACTTCAGGAACCTTTTCACAACCAGATTTAACACGTGCGCCATGCGGGGCGCATGGACCATCCCTCCTCGGTGCAGTGCGGACACCATTTTTCCTCCCATTGTCCGTCCCCAATGGTTCCGAATTTGCAGTTGGCGCGGAGAAAGCCACACATCGATTTCTTGTGCGCATGAGCGGAGCAGTTCCTGCCCTGTGTGATTTTCGTTCGCCGAGGCAAGCCTGGTGTAAACTGCGTGACCCCGCTGTGCCCTACAATGTGTAATGATGAGCAGTACTTGTGGAGGCTGGATGGGGGGTTTGGTGGTGGAGGCGGGGGAGGCGGACATTGGCGCAGGAGCAGCAGTTTGACAACGTGGAGAAAAGAAAGCGGCGTCTCCTGTCCAAGTTGTTGGTGTGACTGGCCGGAAGCACATTCACCCAGTGGGCCGTAAAGGACATGTACTGCCCTGACCGAAAGTTACAGCTCCAGACGTCCGACTGCCGTGTACCTTGGAACAAACCGATAAGTTTTAAGACTGGCCCACCTTCTGTTCTACATATTTATGAAGTGCTGGTACTGCCTTTTTGGAAAAGAAATTATGGCTTGGAACTCTCCATCTCGGCTCGGCACAAGCCATTAGTTCTCTGAATGGTGCACAGTCCACCATTTGGAAAAGGAGGGACTGCAGTACCAACAACTTGACAGGATCACGGTCAGCGCTGCTGCACCTTAGGATGGTTGGAAAGCATACTGTTGTCTCTTTGCAATCGCCTCGCTTAAACACTGCTGGCCCATGAGTAGCGAGGAGCAGGAGCATCTGGACCGGGAGATGATGTCAAAGAGAAACAGCTCCCTTCTTGCAGAGGTGGTGGAGCCTTGACTGGCTGCAATTTGGGAATGCGTGCCACTGGCGCTGCTGCTGCTGTGCTGTTGCTGCGGCGGCAGGTTGGACCACCACATCTGAGCCACTTTCTCCCAGGCCACCGGATGGTGACGCTGCATGTGTTGACGGCAGGGCCGTGGGCCAACGTTAGCTCCCTGGCCACGCTTCATTTTCTGCTTTCAGATTCTACATATACCCATATTCGGCTCCTCCGGTGTCTTAGCCACACCGCCGAGTATCGGATTTTACCGCCAACGCTCCGCACTGAGTGAATTTCTGCCGCTGCTGCCATCGTGAGCCCCGTGCCACTACTTTCTTGGACCTCGAAGCGGGTTTTTTAACCCGTGGCCCCCTTGGCTCCCGACCTCACAAATGCGCTACCCTGCTGACTCACGGCCCCCACCCAACCCATTGCTGCTGCGCCGCGGGCCCGACGCGCAAAACTGACGCCCTCTTCCCCCTGACGATGATGAAGCCCTTGCCTCACCCGGCTACCAAGTGCAGTCGGCTACATCATCCTATTTGTGTTTCATCGTCACTGCTGGGCCTCATCACCGTCCTTGGTATGCAGAAGGACCCCACAACTGACCTCCATGCCCCCTCTCAACATCTTACTTTGCCGTCTACTGCAAGAAGCAGGGGGT
>JAODAL010038188.1:0-39506 GCA_025379985.1 Phyllomedusa bahiana
TTTTTTAAAGGTCTGGTGGAACCCCACCTAATAACAGGAGAGCCTTATATTCTTAGCAAAGTACTAGCTTCAGTAAGGGACCCCAACCCAAAACTACTTGGGCAGTCGTCCCTCATCTCATAGACACAGAACAAATAAGGCCCCTTGTGAAAACCGTCTCCAGAGGTGCACTTGTAGACAGAGGGGGAGAGATCACAATTTAAACGTCATGCCTGACCTCGCCGACTTTGTTTCCCCAGCTAACCTGGCTTTTCAAGGCTTAGGGGTTTCCGATCACAGTGGAGATAGAAAGGGAGTTATTCCCTCTTTCAGAAGCAAAAAAGGGTTAGATGATGAGGATAGAGATCGGGTTTTTTAAATAGTGTGTATAAGAGGTTAAAAATTAGATATAATAAAATTTTACGTTTTAGTGTTTAATAGATAGAGAAACTGATAGAGTTTAAGTTTGCCTATGGCAAAATAGTAAATATAGTGATCAAAGTCTACTCTTTGTTCTCTTGAGAGATTCCCAATTTTTTGGGAGATTATCTGATCCTTCACACAAAAGACATTTAAATACTACTGTTTACTTTAGCTCTGAAACTTCTCTGGCTGGTAGCAGGAGATTGTTTATCTAATCTAGACTAATTAGCAAAAGTATGAATACACAGAGTTCATATGCTAATTACCCACAGCTTAACCGGGAAAAGTGACGGGATGCATGAAGGGAAGAATGCTACTGACTTTATGAAACACTAAAATGAGACAACCCCTTTAAGCAAAAAGTCACAAAACTGTGCTGTGTAAACATGACCTAAAGGTGGGTATTATCTGCTTTTATCCCACTTCTGTGTGAGTCTCTTTCCAAGACTTAAAGGGGCTGTTGATTCTTTCAGAAAACCTTTCAGCAGGTCAGGGAAAACCCTCCTCACCTTTCAAACCTGCTCCGTTCCAGTGCTGCAGCTCCTTTCAAATAATGGTAACACAAATTTTTTACAATTTGTACGTTAGAAAACTGGTATATATGGCTTAAACAATCTCTTTCAGGAGTGTTCATCTGTGGGCAGTGAAAATCACTGCTACAACCTGTTCTTTTTTGTGGCTGGATCAGGTTATAGGGTATGTTCACATGGCTGATTTTCATACTGTTTTTGCCTCTGTTTTTGGAGTGTTTCGCTACCAAAACATTGTCCAAAAAGCCTTCAAAACGCCCCCAGTTCATTTTTATTGTTTCCTATGGAAAACTGCATCACGTGGTTTTTAAACGTGTTTTCTAAAGAAGTGACTTGTTTATTCTTGAGGCATTTTACGCATGTAAAATGCCCATAGAAATCAAAGGAGACATTGAAAACCTCATCTACAATTGTAGCGCGCTTTAGGCAAGGTTTTGAAGCTCTCCATTAATTCCTATGGGCATTTGTAAGGGTGTTTCAAAAGCAAACCGCACTGAAAGTCATATGGAGCAAACTTCGTCAAATCCTCCTCTGACATTTAGGGAATGTTCACTCAGCGTCTTTTAGATGCATGTTTGGACCCGTTTTTCGGACACAAAACATGCATCCAACAATGTGCAGTGTGTTTTACATTGCTTTCAATGTAAAACACACATCAGCGTTGAGACAAGTGATCGCTGATGCGTTTCACATGCATCTTTCGGATCCGTTCAAAGACTTGACATGTCAATTCTTTATCTGTTTGACACAGCAGACGCCCTATTTAAAACTTTAGGGTACGTTTCTGCTGCAGAAAAATGCATCCAAACACGTACCACAGTTTGGGTGTGTGCTGGATGCGTTTTATGCAGCTCTTTTGAATAAGTTTTTTGGATTGAAAATATATCCAAAAACTTACTCAAAAACGCAGTTTGAACATACCCTTACAAATAAGCTGATGGTTCCTTGATGTCACAATGTGAACAGCATGATGAGGAGGACTGTTTGGGTACGTTCACACTGCAATTGTAAAATACCTATTGGATTCTGTAACAGAATCCAACAGTATTTTACAATTGGTTTTTGTTTTCTCTCATTTTTTTGAGGGTGGATTTTATGGTCTCATTTCAGATTTGGCCGGGCCATTAACATTGAACAGTATATTTTCCATCAGAAACCCGACGAATGTGCTTTGCAAAACTGTTGGTTATGAAATCGGACCTCAGAAAATCCGTGCTGTGTAGACTAGTGGTCGGCTTTTCTATTTAGGTGTATAGGGATGGTTTACAGTTGGTTTTCAAACTGATTTGAAATCCGAAATCAGTCATCAACGACTATAAATCCTTGGCATGTAGACAGGCCCTTTAAATCCCAATTCAAATTGACCCCCTAAATTTATTGAGCGATTGAGGGATCAAACACTTGTTGGGAATTTTGCTATTAAGCTCCTTGTTAGAGATCAGCAAGTTGTGCAAAAAGTACTGAAGCACTGAACAATTGGACTTGTGCATTCTAAAGTCTCATTTAATTAATTTTAAAAAATTTCAAGAAATTTTATGTTCATCCTGAAATTTTAACCAGAAGCCAAATATGTCTAAGTCTAAGTCTACACAGCGCAGGTTTTCCGTCGGATTTTCGTCCGTTTTAATATTTTGAAATTGCTGAAAATCTGACGGTAAAACGACATAGACTTTAATAATAATAAAAAAAAAATGACCTGTAGTATACACAAGTCGTTTTTTCTCCAATCGGTTTTGGGTGCCGGCGGTTTTAGGAACCTATGTTCCTAGGTAAACCGACGGATGGTTTTTCTGCGGTTTTTGGACGTTTCTGCTGAATAACTGCCCAGGTGTTTAAACGAGGCATATGAATTTGCTTAGATTAGAAACTGCCTGAGAAACCATCCAAAAAAAACAGACCAAAAAACGGCTAGGTCTACAAAGCATAGGACAAAATACTCCGGAAAGCAAACGGCATTTTGTCCTATGCAGGACCACGGTTTTTGGTGGTGATTTGCGCAAAAACCGTGGTAGGTTTTAGTTTTTACCATCAGCCTGTACAATTCGATATACAGGAATCCGACGGCAAACCGTGGCACTTTGGCGGTTAGAAACCCTTGCTGTATAGACTACAGCACGGGTTTTTCATCGCTGTCTATGCAGCACAGGGTACTGTCGGATTCTCGGCGGTTTCAGTATTTTGAAAAGTAGACAGTATTCCTGTGTTGTGTAGACATAACCTAAAATCACCCAAAAACTCATCAGAAACCCAGCTGCTTTGGACAAAAAACTGACAAAATACTCAGATTCACAGCGGTTTTTAGATTTTGGTTTTAACGAGTACTGTTGTATTGCTGTACATAGGATTTCTCATTCATTACCTATTACACCCTGCAATATGGTGTTCACACTTTGGTATAAATGATGTTATCTGTACTGTGCAGGCTGGTACGATTCTGGCAATACCAAATATGTACAGTTTTTATTATGTTTTAGAACTTTAAAAAGACAAAAAAAAAAAAACAAAAAACATTCTCTAACTTTTAACTTTGCACTGCAGTGCCATTTAACATTTTTGTTTTTCTGCCTATGGATATGAGTCAGAGTGTATTTTTTGCAGGCTGAAGTGTAGTTTTTATTGGTAACATTGTAGAATAAATGCAACCTCTTGATTACTTTTTCCAATTTTAAGGGGTGTGAAATGATCAAAGTGCCCCGCAATTTTAACATTTGGATTTTTTTTATTCTATGGTGTTCAGCTTACAGTATAAATCATGTTATGTTTTAATAGATTTAACTTTTCCAGTCGTGGCGATACCAAATATGTGTAACTTTTTTTTTATTTGTTAATTCTGTTGTTTGTAAAATGGCAAAAGCTGAGTGATTTGAATTTTTTTAATTTTTTTTTTTTAATTTTAACATTCAGTGCCCCTAGGGTACTTAACCACTAGAGGGCGTAATCGCATGTACACTCTACAGTACAATACTCTACAATAATGCAGAAGGGTATACCAAGATAGTGGTTCATTTACTTCTGGTCTGAGGTAGAAAGTAAAAAAAGTGATTACATGGTGTCTGTTCAATTCATTAGGCTTCTAACTGTCACTGTAAAGTTACGTTCACACAGCGTTATTGGATCCATTATGGATCCGAAAAACGCATCCAAAAACGCAGTGTCGATCGGATCCAAAATGCATCTATCACGCATGTGCGTGTTTGGATGCATTTTGGCTGCACACTACAGGAACGCACAGTACAGTTTTAAATAGGGCTCCTGCTGCATCTTTCGGATCAAGAATTGACATTTCAGTTCTTTGAACGGATCCGAAAGACGCGAGTAAACACGCATTGGCGATCACTCGTCTGAACACCGATGCATGTTTACCATTGCAAGCAGTGTAAATCACATTTCTCATTATTAGATGCGTGTTTGGGTCCATTTAGGGTCCGATAGACGCATCCAAACACGCATCTAATAACGTATGTTCACATGGACTCAACACGCTGCGTGAACATACATTTACTGATTTGCACCCCTTGAACTCATCGCAGGGAGGGGTGATTATAATGAGCCAGCTCCTTTCCCTGCTGTTAGTAGCAGGTGTCAGCTGTAATAATATGTCAGTACCCGCTGCACATGGACACTGCTCCATACAACATTACTGGCATTATGTGCCCGTATGTTAAATATCAGTAAGAGGTTAAGTCTGCCCTATTGAGTCTAATAGAGTGAGACGGTCACTAAAGACTAGAAAGTACCAGACTGTGTAGGGACACCCCATTGACAAGGGGAATGGTGAAATCCAATGGTCAATGTAAAGCTGTGTTTTTAAGAGGAACAACACCGTGTAGCTGTAGAAAAAAAGATTAGAACATTGTTATTTAATGAGGAACATAAGTAGTTGCCAAAGCAAAAATCTCAGGAGAGCTGACAGATCGTTTTTACCCTTTCCTGACATTTCAAGTACATGCACGACACACTGATGGTGTGGGCAGCAAGTGTCAGCTATAACATATCACTTGTTTAATTCCTTAAAAGTAGTCATTCAAGGGCATCTAGGAGAAAGTAGTCTCCCTATATCACATAATCACCCCTCCCCCAAGACCCAGTCGCAGTGCTCCAACTGATTGTCATGGTAGATGGGGGCCACCATGTCTTCTTTGTATGTCCAACTATTAGTGCTGCAAAATGCAGAAGTATTGCAGCTATCATCTGTGCTTGGAAATGCCATAAAAGTGAACGAAAGGGCGTTTCTTAGGGGATGTTCACACGGCGGATTTGGCCGCGGGTTTCAGCGCTGTTGCCGTGGCCAAAACCTCGCATCTCCCGATGAGGTTTATCGGCGCGGGCGCAGTTGGGGCGTGGTTTTGGGCGCGGTTTACGGCGAGGTTTTCGCCCATACAAATTAATAGCTAGGACTAAACCCGCGCCCCAACCGTGCACCAAACACGCCGAAAAGCATGGCGAAACCCACACCGACACCGCGTGGACACCGCGCCAAAGACTCGCTGCAAGAATTGACAGGAGACTTCTCACACACACGCGGCAAGGCTGCAGCACCAAAGCTGTGGCCAAAGCCGCGCTGTGTGAATAGCAACGCCGTTTCCCATAGGAAACCATGTCATGATCTGGGGGCGTGATTTGGATGGGGTTTTGGCCGCGGGCCTTAGATGCGTGTTTAGATCCGTGTTTCAGACCCTAAATTGACCCAAACATGCATCTAGCAATGAGCAGTGTGATTTACATTGCTTTCAATGTAAAACACGCATTGGCATTCAGATGAGTGATTGCCGATAAGTGTTTTACATGCGTCTTTCTGATGAGTCTTTCGGAACCGTTCAAAGAATTGTGTCAAATCTTGATCCGAAAGACGCAGCAGAATCCCTATTTCAAACTATAGGGTGCGATCCTGCTGCAGCAAAAACGCATCCAAACATACAGCACACTTTGGGTGCGTGTTGGATGCGTTTTACTTAGCACTTTTGAATATGTTTTTTGGATCCGAAAAACTTTCAAAACGCTGTGTGAACATACCCAAAGAGTCGTGCATGCGAGGCCAGCTGTACATTCTATGCGACCGGCCAAACTCAGGACAGCCTGAAGAAAAGACTAGATGGGAATACCTCTTTAGTACAAATCATTCTTTATTCACCATACATGAAAAGATGAAGCTTAATATTGGTTGGATTGACATTATTTGTGTTAACTGCGATTAATTAACATTACGTGTGGGTTGGTTATAATAGACTCACTAATAATTACCTTTAAATATTAAATCTGGGAATAATATGTTAAAGATATCAAATAGTGATAGTTAATACTATGGTGTCAAACACTACATTAGCAGCAACCACGGATGTGATTTGTTTCTTCATGCAGAGTTAATATATTGCAGTCATAGTTACATCTGACAAAAATGGCATAAATTATATAATCCTGGCACAGTTTCATCTGTCATTGATTTTGACATGAGTATTAAGTCTGTTTGACAAACCTGACTGATCCAATTACTGCATCTGATCTGTTTATATCAGCTCTACATTCTGGAGGCAGAGCATCTGCAAAGAACTCTAAAGCATAAAATCATTTTTATACATTTTCTTATAACTCATAGAAGCGTTCTTGAATAAATGTGGTGAGCTATAAGGAAAGACCTCTTCCAAATAGTCAAATGGTGAAAATATGACAATGTGAATCTTCAGCTTGGAGCCTTATCTCTTGTCACTTCTATTGAAATGGGCAGATCTTCATCCAGTACCATGAGGCTCGGTTTACAGGTATTTGATATTTATTTTGCAGTGCTAATTGTAAGTCAAACTCAGGATGGACGAAAAAAACTAAGTAGCGGTACAAGTCTTTCCATTATACTTTTTCTGTGTGTGGATTTTATTCATGATTTTGGCTTACAATCAGCACTGCTAAATTTCTGTTAAAGGGGATTTGCCAGGAGGCAAGTTTCTTACCTCTCTCCTTAGCACAGGGAGAATGTCAACAAATCACGCTGAGTCATGAAGGCTGCAGGGCTGAGAGGGAGGGGGTGAGTAAGGAGTGAGGAAGAAGGGAGCGTCTTAAAACTTAAGTGAAATAATAAACAGTACAACAGTGGATTCTCAATACAGCAAGACAAAGGCTCATAGACTGCACTTTCTACCCGGTGCCTTAAAAGCTCATTCATTTTGCCTGTCTTCAGATAAGAAGTGTTTCACGCAAGCGCGGATTGACAGCTCCTGGGTCGTGTCTAGTGGAAGCTTTGAGGTAACTAAGGGTTATTGAGAAATGCTGTAGCTCTCAGAGTCTTCACTTTTTGTAATCACATATATTTAGAAAAGTGATTAAATATCCATTTTGGAGGTTCCCACATCAACATTACATGGTGGCAAAACCCCTTTAAAAGGTGATTTGAGATGTTTTCCTAATATACTCGAAGTATTGGTGATTTGCTATGACAAGAAGGTGATGAGATTTGTTGGGGTAAACAAAAAGATCTGCACTAAAAATGTAAGTGATCATGTATAGTGGTCCTCAACATTCAGTATTAACAGGTTCTGGGAGAACCATTGTATGTTAAAACAATAATGCTATGGAAAACTGGTATTTTGTTTTGCGGTCCCAAAATGTAACATAACGCAAAATGAAAATTAAAGAAAATTATGCAGATTAATACAGACAAAGCAAATCATTAAATATAACATCAGAGAGAGCTACTGAGAGTTGGAAATCATTTTGCACTTTGAGGAACTTCTTTGGCATGTACTTTATACACAATTCACCAGAAAAAAAGAAAAAGGGGTTCACACCTGGTACCTAAAGAGGCACATGTGGAGAGCGGTGCAGAACATGTAGTACCGCACTGTACTGTAGAGAGGCGCTATTAGACCGCCAATTAATGCACGCACTGCACTAATACAGGGGTTTTACAAGCAAAATGTTCATGATAATTGACTGGATCATTGTCTGGAACATTGTATCTTGAAAGTATACCCAACATACAATGTCCAAGGAGAGACCATTGCACAGTAAAAATATTGTACAGTATCCTGAGGCCATTGTAACTTGAGGGACGACTGTATATTATATGTAAATTATATTTTTTTTTTAATAGTAGGCATATTAAAGCATGTTGTGAAATTAAATCAAAATGTAAATGTTGTTCTGAAAGTAATAACTGCTCATCAGTCCATCGGGAAGGATTAAAAATCCTTGTAAACATGCTCATTCCAGCACGGCGGCCGCTCCCGGTGATCCCAGCTGATGAGATCACTGATAGTTTTTTAAGTGACCCCGCAGCTATTCACAGTGGTCTCATCCTGGATATACCTCATGTGCCCGCTGCGGCCTGAATTTTTTTTTTCTTTTTTTAATCATCCCCTCCAGACTGACAAGCAGTGATCACTTACGGAACACCCCTTTAATTTAAATTAGGACATCACTGTGTGATCAATGAAGGTCCTAGAAAGTAAATGTGGCTTGGTTAAATGACCAGGTACTACATTGAAGTTGCTGCAGCAATCCAGCAAGCCCCATGGCCCATTCATTCTGATTAACCTTTCCCCCCCTCCTCCACCAATCATTTTAAAGGACTATCCTTTTTCTCTAAATGGAAATATTTTTTTTAGCCAAGCTGTTTTATTGTTTTTGGAATATAGTACAAAATTCAAAAAGGCTTAGAATATGTACTGTGTCTCTTACCACACAGAAGATCAACAATGAATGACTAAGCATCCTAATGTGTGATAATTACAATGGCTCTCAATCATAATGCATCTGTTGCCTAGAAAATGGTGCCTGAATCAAGGTGAGCTTTGATTCTTCCAAAACGATTTGATTGTAAATCCTTGGAATCCCTGAAAAGAAATGGTCTTTAGAATGGTTCACTTATGATTTTGTACATGCATACGGACATCTCTTTTATTTTAGTGTTGGAGACATTAAAGGATGTTCAGGAGTAGGAACGCTGCCACTTGTATGACTAGAACAAACTGTGCAAGATACTTTTAAAACATTGCTCTGGACCCCCACCTCTGGCTAACAGCAAAAGCAAAGGGTTTTCCTGGACTTTTACATTGTTAGCCTATCCTCTAGATAGCTATGGGTCCTATTTCCGACACCCCCAGCAATCAGCTGGTCGAGGGGATTGCCATGTCCCCTCTTTGTATACCAGGCACAGCTCTGTTCCTTTTGTTCTGGCCATGTTTGGTTTTGCAACTCAGTTCCAAGTAAATGGGACACAGCTTAAACGAGCCGTGCTTGATAAATAATGAAGCGGGGCAGTGCTTGCTGGAGGACTACAGCCCCATTAATTGACTGATCCGCTGGCATGCTGGGAGTTGGACCCTAACTTATGTGATATTTATGGGCAGTCCTAAGAATAGACATTAATATCGAAGTCCTGGGCTAGCCCTTAAAGTTTTATTGAGGAGGATGCTGATATTTTAGAAGAAGATGTTTGTCAGATGGGAGGAACTAGCTGCACTAACATGGGTTTCCCTGGATTATCAGGGTATGTTCACACAGCGTTTTTGGATCCGAAAATCGGATCCAAAAATGCTGCAGCAATCGCATGTAAAACAGATCCAACACGTACCCAAACACGCAGCTGCTGCGTCTTTCGGATCAAGAATTGACATTTCAATTCTTGGAACGGATACGAAAGACAGATCCAAAAGATGCAGTAAGACACGAATTGGCGATCACTCGTGTGAACGCCAATGCTTATTTCTAATAAAAACTTCTCTCGTGCTTCCCCCACACTCTGGAACTCACTGCCCCAACACATCAGACTCTCCCCCACTATCACCAACTTCAAAAGTAACCAGAAAACCCATTTCTTCAGGCTTTCCTACAACCTTCACTAAACTTGTCACAACTTCCCCCTCAATACATGTCTGCCCCCACTCCTGTCTCTTTCCCCCTCCTTGTAATTGTAAGCCCTCGCGGGTAGGGTCCTCTCTCCCTTGTCGTGCCAATTGTCATTGTTCATTTATCTTTGTACTCGTTTGACTTATGTATTGTATGTAACCCCTCGATTGTACAGCGCCCTGGAATCAATGGCGCTTTAAAAATAAATAATAATAATAATAATAAAAAGCTATGTAAAATCACATTGCTATTTATTTGATACGTGTTTGAGTTTGTTTGGGGTCCGACAGACGGATCCAAACATGTATCAAAAAAGCGTATGTTACACGGAGTAAAACACGCCATGTGAACATACCCTTATATTAATAGCCTACCCTTTAGATTCCTAAGGGTCCTATTTCAGCTGATTGAATGAGCTTACCATTTTGTAGTGACCATGTCTGGTACCGTAGACCAGTCCCATGTGAATGGGATGAAGCTGCAAGAGAAGGTGCTCTCTGGAGGGCTGCAGCCCCATTAATCAGTTGATCCCCTGGGGAGCTGGGAGTCAGAACTCGACTTGTCTGATATTTATGGACAATTCTGAGAATAGACCTCAATATCAAAGTCCTGGGAAAGCCTTTATGTTTTATTGAGGAGGATGATATTTTAGAAGAAAATGTTTGTCAAATGGTAGGAACTAGCTGTAGTAACATGGGTTTCCCTGAATTACATAGGTACAGTCGTATGAGTTGAGGAATATAATGCTCCACCCAAGTATCCTCTAGTAAGATTTTCCAGGTTCTGTTCTTGGACCATGGATGCTCTACCAGCATTTCTAGTACTTGTATATCTGAAGGTGTTCAGGTAAAATAATCCATGTGATAATGTTTTTCTTTTTTTGTAGAGATTGTCACCACTCACATCAACCCTAATGATCTAATTTTCTTTACTAAGACCAATTTTCATAAGAAGTCAAATAATCTAAGCCAATAAATTTAGCAAACACAGGGTTAACATACAAATTTCTTTCAGGCATTGCCATTGCTTAAATTCAAATTTATCACTTCAGCTTTGAGGGGTGACAATGCTAACCACGGATCCATTGCTCTATCAGTGTAGTAGCAGTGGTTATAGAGTGGTAGGAGATTAGAGGAGGGACATGTACTGTATGAACACTGTCTAGGTGTAAGACTTTCTTTGTTGCCATAGCAACCAATCACAGCTCCCTTTTCATTTCATATAGGTCTCTGAAAAATTAAAGAGGAGCTCTGGTTGCTAGGGGCAACAAAGAAAGTCTTACACTGAGACAGTTTTCGTGCATGTGGCTCTAGATCACAGGTGTCAAAAACAAGGCCCGCGGGCCACATCCGGCCCACGATCTCAGTGACTCCGCACAGCTGTTTTACCACAGCCGTGCGGAGTCAGTCAGTCAGTACAGGGAGAAGGCAGGAGGGATCGTTTCCTTCCCACCTTCTCCCTTTGTTGGTAGAACGATCGGTGAGCGCCGTACATAGGGCGTCGCAGGGGACGTGACGCGCCGCTTTGCTCACGCCCCCTGTGACGCTGGGTCTCCTCGCCGGGAGCTTCTGCCGCCGAGGAGATCTCTGGGAGCTGCGTGCGGGCGTAAGCGGCGTGACGTCACGCTGCTTACACCATACACAGCTCCCGAACCGGACCGCGCTGCACAGACACGAGGTAAGTAGCTGTTTTTTAATTTTATAATCATTAGGGGGCATCTGCCTGGCCACTGAGGGGGCTACTGGGGCATCTGCCTGGCTACTGAGGGGGCTACTGGGGCATCTGCCTGGCTACTGGGGACCATGGGGCGTCTGTGTGGCTACTGGGGCATCTGCGTGGCTACTGGGGACCATGGGGCATCTGCGTGGCTACTGGGGACCATGGGGTATCTGCTTGGCTACTGGGGCATCTGCCTGGCTACTGGGGAATCTGCCTGGCTACTGGGGACCATGGGGCATCTGTGTGGCTACTGGGGCATCTGCGTGGCTACTGGGGACCATGGGGCATCTGGGGCTACTGGGGACCATGGGGCATCTGCGTGGCTACTGGGGACCATGGGGCATCTGCCTGTCTGCTGGGGCATCTGCCTGGCTACTGGGGCATCTGCCTGGCTACTGGGGACTATGGCGTATCTGCTTGGCTACTGGGGACTAGGGCGTATCTGCCTGGCTACTGGGGGACTATGGGGCACCTGCCTGGCTACTGGGGGACTATGGGACACCTGCCTGGCTACTGGGGGACTATGGGGCATCTGCCTGGCTACTGGGGGACTATGGGGCATCTTCATGGCTACTGGGGGACTATGGGGCATCTGCCTGGCTACTGGGGGACTATGGGGCATCTGCATGGCTACTGGGGGACTATGGGGCATCTGCCTGGCTACTGGCGGACTATAAGGGGCATCTGCCTGGCTACTGGCGGACTATAAGGGGCATCTGCCTGGCTACTGGCGGACTATATGGGGCATCTGCCTGGCTACTGGCGGCCTATATGGGGCATCGGCCTGGCTACTGGGGGACTATATGGCATCTGCCTGGCTACCGGGGGGTTATGTGGGGCATCTCCCTTTCTATATGGGGCATATTACCTGACTGCAGAGGGCATATTACTATCTGGCTACAGGGGGCAAAAATACCTATCTACCTACATGGGAAGATATAACTGTCATCTACAGGGGGCTTTATAGCCACTTATCTACCTACAAGTAGTTCTAAAATTATGTCGACCCTTTAAGGTACGCCGTGAGGCTGATGTGGCCCCCGGTGAAAATGAGTTTGACACCCCTGCTCTAGATATTTTGTCACATTCAGTTCTGCATAGTTCGGCACATCACGTGTTCCAGTTATCTGCAGGACTACCCCTGTTGTTTAGGTCAGTCACAGTACTGTTATAGAACACTGAGGAAGTCAAGTAGTTTTCTAAACACATTGGGGCACATTTGTTATGGCAATTGCACCAGAATGCTGGCATAATTGGCACCGAAAATTCTATATATATGCTTTACACTACATTTATGATGTGTTTCTAGACACTTCTGTGCATCATCCAACAAAAAGGATGTGTACTCTGTAAAGTGCAGTTGCTTCACAGAAAAGCGGCATGGATGAGTGATGTGTGCCAAGAAAATGCATATAGCCAGCTTGTGCCTTGTTGGCTCATAGGTGATAACATCATGGAAAGTCTGGAAATCATAAAGAAATAAAGGATTACAATATAATCATATACATGCATGACTCAAAGATCAGGCATGTGTCACTTTATGTGAAAATATCAATTTGACACTTTTACCCATCCATGTGAGTCAGATATTGTTTTCTCCTGACACATAATGCTTTAAATTAGTAAGAAATTTGGTCCATACACTCCTTGTTTATTTGTGAAAAATATCAAATTTAGGACTTCCGGTTCTGGCGCGCATGTGAGGAGACAGAGAGGAGAGCAGCTCTGAACCTCGCTCCCTGTCATCGGGCTCCCCGCCAGGAATAACCAGCCACAGACGGCGTAACTGAACGCCGACATCTCCAGCACCGCTCCGGTGAGTGAAGCGGGACAGTATATTGCCGCGGGGAGAGGTAGGAGCGATCGCTGCCCACACATCTACATGCAGCATGGCGGCCAAGATGGCGTCCGAGTCCCTACGCGCTACAAGGAGCGGCAGGGTCCTGCAGCACGTCTCCCAAGAGGCACAGGATGAGTGCGAGGACACACCAGGGGAGGAGGCAACATCAGCACTGACCCTGAATTGCGACGAGCTGGCTGCAAAAGTAGCCACATTAATTGCCATAGCAATTACAGCAGCACTGGAGGCCACGGTTACCAAATCAGTCACGGCCTCAGTCTCTTCAACACTTTCTGCTCTGCAGGCAGAAGGCTCCTCACAGGCTGCACAGCTCCTTGAATATGAACAGAGACTAAACTGTGTTGAGGATGACATTCTAGGGACCAGGAGTGCTATGCATAAGCTTTTGAGAAAAACGTCCCTGCTGGAATCCAAAATGGAGGACTTAGAAAGCCGCTCAAGGCGGAATAACTTGAGAATAATAGGAGTCCCTGAAAGTGTAAAAGCGCCAGCATTAGCTCAATTATCTGTAGAGACAATACCTAATCTGTTGGGTATTGGCAACCCCTTTAAAAGTCGAAAGAGCGCATAGAATTGGTCTCCCGAGAACTGAGGTCATAAATAAGATTCAGGAAAAACTTATGAGGTGGAATAATCTTCTACTGTCTTGCTGGGGTAGGATTCAGGTAATAAAAATGATCAGCTTTGCCAGATTGCTATATCCACTCCAGAATCTGCCGCTGCTTTTGAAACACAAGGACCTTATGGGGCTGAGGGGAGCATTTCTGAAATTCATGTGGAATAAAAAAAATGCGATAATAGAAAAGTAAAAATTGACATTTAGGAAAAGTCAAGGTGGATCCCAGCTATCTAACATTCGCTTATATAATGTGGCAGCGATGTGGCAACATGTTCTGGACTGGTTTCATGAAACAAGCATATTTTCGAATTCCCTGGTTGAGACCCAATTAGCTCACCTGTGGGATCTGAGAGGCCTTTTACTCACGCCTTTCAAATACCAGCCCACGATTACGAAAGATAATGTGATTTTTAGAGATACGTTGGCGTCTGGTCTGCAAGACTTTCGGTAGGCCCATGCATGTAGTCAAATGGATGCCGCTATGGTCCCTTCCAGAATTTATTCAGGGAAGGGAAAATAAATTATTTAAGATCTGGAGGCAGCGAGGCGTTAACATTCTGGGAGACTTATTGGAGGGACGGGGGAACAGCTTTAAGAGTTGGGATCTGGTAAAAACAACAATACGGTTTAAAAGCGAATCAGGTGTTGAAATACCTGCAAATCAAAAGTTTTGTCAGGGACAAACTAGTTAATCTAGAGGGGTTGGTAGACTCAGAAGAATTCTCAATCTTGATGAGAAAGAGTGATGGCTGTGCTACTTTGTCTAAATTATACCACTATTTATTAGCATGGACCACGAGGGGGACAGCAATGACGGTTTTTGCCAAATGGGAAGTCAAACTAAATGATATGGAAATTGCTGATAAAATCCTTAAAGGTCTTGAAATGGTCAGAAAGGCCACAGTAAGTGAGGTGTGGAGAGAAACCCAATTCAAAATAGCTCATAGAGCAATCTATCCCATTTGACAAAAATAGCCAGGGGGTTAATTACCTTAAAGCGTGTCCGAAGTGCAGTCTGCAAAATGCAAGTTTGCTACATTGTCTATGGGAATGCTCAGGTATACAGAAACTATGGGAAAAAGTGGTAGAATTCATAGAGGAGATATGGGACTCCAGGGTGCCATTGGATCCACAAAGCTGCATTTTTCAATATATAGTGAAGCCAAAGGTGAGGGAAGAGGAAGACGATAGATTGATTAAAGAAAAAGGTATACATTTGACTCTGATGGCAGCCAAACGCGTTATTCTTAGACATTGGTTGAAGGAAGATCCTCCAGAGATAGCTGAAGTTAAATTAGCCATGAGACAATTGGGGCGACATGTATGAATTCGAATGCGTACTTTTTTTTTTACTTGGCGCCGACACCACAGTTCTAAATAGATATAGAAGAGTGTAGAATACAACAGATTTTTGGCGCATTACATAGAGCTTAATGCGCCAAGTTTGGCGCATTACACTCTATGCCCATACAAAGTTTGGCGCAGTAAACTCTATGTAATGCGCCAAAAATCTTCATACTGTCGTATTCTACACTCTTCTATATCTATTTAGAACTGGAGTGTCGGCGCCAAGTAAAAAAAAAGTACGCATTCGAATTCATACATGTCGCCCTTGTTGTTTCTTGAAAAGTTGGACGCCGAACGAAATAAGGAACAGATGACAGGAGGGTTCCTAAAGAAATGGAAAAACTTTATTGCAGGAATTTGCAACGAACAGGAGATTTTGGAAATTATCACCCAATTTAAATATTCCTCTTACTTTCTGATGGAGAAGCTGTGTGGGAGGTTAGGAAGGTTAGATATTGCAATTTAAGATAGATGGGTGGAGAGGTGTTGCATGACAGGTTGGGTTTATTGTTTATGGTTATAACTATGTAATCTATACCAGATGAAGGACATGAGAAAGATGAAAATGGAGTGGAGATCACAGACTAACACATTTCATCTTAGACTTGTAGCTTCAAAATTGTGAAGCTATCTAAAGACACCGTATTGTTCATTTTGTCGAAATTGTATACAAATCGTATATCAAGTGCTGTATTTTAAGATGTGTGATTTCTGTGCTTTCCAAATAAAACATTGTTTTTAAAAAAAATAAAATCTAACTTTCAGGAAAATTTGAAAAAATTTGCCATTTTCAAAACTCAAAAATTTCTGCCTTTAAGACAGTTATTTCACACAAGATTGTTTATAACTAGCATCTACCATATGTCTACTGTAGGTTGGCATCATTTTGTAAATGTCTTTATTTTTTAATTAGGGGGTTTAGAAATGTAGTAGTAATTTTTTACATTTTCAAGAAAATTTGTAACATTGATTTTATTAGGGATCAGTCCAGCTCTGATGTGGCTTTGAGGGACCTGTATGTTAGATATCCCCATAAATGACTCCATCTAAGAAATTAAACCCCTTAAAGTATTCAAAACAGCATTCAGGAAACTTATTAACCCATTAGGTGCTTCACATGAATTAAAGCAAAGTGGAGGGGAAATTTAAAAATTCCACTTTTTTTTTGCAGATTTTCAATTTTTATCCATTATTCACTGAAAAGCAAATGCAACTTAATATCGATTCCCCCAACTCTGACAATTTTAGAGATATCACATATGTGGCTCTAGTGCGCTATTTGACTCAACCACAAGCCTCAGAGTAGGAAGAGCTCTTACTGGATTTTGGGGTCTCATTTTCATTACAATTTTTTTTAGGTGCCATTTCAGGTTTGCAGATACCTTAAGGTGCTAAGACTTAATAAACACCCCTAAAAAGACCCTATATTGGAAAATACACCCCTTATGGAATATATCCAGGGGTGCAGTGAGTATATCGACCCCACAGGCGTTTCACAATTTTTTTTAGCGATAGGCTGTGAAAATTAATTTTTTTTTTACAACTATCTGCAATTTTAGCTGAAAATGTTTTAAGTTTGACAATACCATATATGTGGATGTGAACTGCTGTTTGGGCACATGCCAGGGTGTACGAGGGAGGGAGCACTATTTGACTTTTGGAATTTAGGTTTTAGTTGGGCCATATTGCCGGGCTTACTGACATCACGGGCAGCACAGAAGGTTTTGTTAGTTTTCAGGGAAGCCATCACAGCACATGATTGTGCCACGGAGGCTCCGATGGAGACAGAAGTAGCTCTTTCCCTCTGTCTTTCCCTTAGCTGCTGTGAATGCGATTGATTGCGGCAGCTAAGGGGTTAATTGCATGGGTGATGCAGCATGGAGCCAGCTGTAGTATACAGCTGGTCCCATGCTGCGACCGTGTGGGCCCCATTTGAGAGCCCGCACAATGTTCAGGACATATCACTTTCCACTAGGACGTATGGGGATATTCAATGTCAGGATATTATTTTTTATTTTTTTTCTTATCTACAAGTCCAATCATATAAATCAAGTGTGTGTCCACATCTCCAGGATTATGACTGAAATCCCATGTTAGTTATATATTTCTTTCCTTCTTTCTTTATAAAGGATTATTATCTATTTTTTTTTCTTCTTTTCATTTTTGTATGTCTGTATTGCAATAACATTGTTGGCTTGTGTGCTCTTTCAGAAAACCGCAGCAAAAGAAAATGGACAAAAAACAATACAAAAAACAAAAACGGAGTGTAAAATACTGGTCAGATCTAATTAGAATCCAACAAGTATTTTGTCCTCTGATGTGTGGAGGTAACCTTAGAGCTCTTTAGCCTTGTACCCTTTCATTACCAATGTCCCTCTAACAGGCTCGGCTAAGAATAGCAGAGCTAAAATGTCAGTCACTGCTGTAGAACCACTCACAGCCTTAACAGGAGGTGGAAGCCAAAAGATGGTTGAAAAGAGCATAATCTGTGAAAGAACTTGATGAGAAAACGCTTTTAAATAAAAAAGTCAATCTATCTTGATGACACAGGACCAATTGTTACCCCCTGCACTAAGTTGTTTGATTTTGTTACAGTTTAGCCCCTATTCCCTATGTAATATGAAAGACCTAGAGTGGTCACCTTTCCTCCCAACGATCATTGTGTATTATACAACAGTGGTGAATGTGCTAAAAATCTAAAAAAATTTAATGATGGGAAGTAAAAAAAAAGCACTGGAGTGGGTTTGCACAAAACCTAAAGGTTCTGCACAATTTGTACCAGTGATGGTAGCTGCAGATTCACAGTAGTTGCCACTTATTAATACTATGTATTTGGTCACATATAAACATGTTTATTTCAGTTGTTTACTTTTATAGGGATAAATAGATTTACATGACATTTTAGGAATTAGCTGTAATTCTTTGTACATTTCTTGGAACAGGATAAACACCACTTGTACATATTTATTTGGAGCACTTAGCCAATTTAATATAAGTATGATCACTTAAGTGTTACTAATGGGCTCAGCCCTACTTATGGTTATAAATGGTTATTAAAACAATAGTTGTGCTGTTAATATACTTCATTTAAATGCCATACACTTCTTCTCTTGCAGACAAGGACCATTGTGCGTAGCAATGCACTAGGGAAGTCAATTAGCCATGAACTGTTTTCCCAATAAAAGCAAATCAATTTGTTAAAAAGTTTGGTGCATGATTATTGAATTGACAAACAATTAAGCTGCACAGAACTGGCTGGAAATGAAAAAGAATGCAGCTTGTGACGGCTGTTTTCATGCAATAATTAAACACTAACAATTCCTAGGGGGCTTCTGGAAATTGATTTACATTACTATTGGATTGTAATTATTCCATCCAAGGGCATGAAACCTAACTAACTAATAATTGCTCTGCACTAGGTCAGGACTATTAGTGTAACATTGAATTTAAAGGTGTGGAAACACTGTCAGGGACACCGGGTTGCACTTCATCATGGCAGTTGTGCCAGAATTCTGGCACAATTTGCATAAAAAATAATGGCGTACATGCATGTACATCACATTTATGTGTTTTAGACACTTTCTAGGCACCTCTATGCCTCGTCAGACAAAATTGGATGTGGCCTCAGTAAAAGAGGGTGTGGTTTAATGAAAAGGGGCATGGTCAAAATTAGCACAATTAGTGGCATAAAGTAAGCCAGCTTATAAAAGATGTAAAGTTAGACCGTTCTAACGTGCCAGATTTATCAACATTATGTTAAATGTAATGGTAAGGGCTTGTCCCAACTGTACAGGTTTTAGCCAATTTTACAGACGGTTTTCGGTTTTGAAAACTGTCTGTAAACCGGCTGACAAACTTTTAAACGGACCTCTATGGGAAAACCCGTGCAGCGGTCCCCACTAAACGGGTTTTCCGCTGGGCGTTTTTTTTAGACCACCAGCGGTCCGAAAGACATTGAACATGTTCATTCTTATGACCAGTTTTCGGGCAGAATATGAACATCTCAATGCGAAAGGGGAGGGCTTTTATCCACAAATAGCGGAGAAAAGCCGTCCCCCGGCAGCCTGTGCATGGCCGCAAAACAGATAATCCGACCGGTATTTGCTCTCTGCCGTGGGGACGGGCCCTAAGACTGTCTAGTCTACCTTTACACTGTCTAAGAGTTAGACAGTATTGATCAATCTGCTCCAATGGGTCTCATGGAGACTATCTTCGTTGTCCATAGCAACAGAACTTAGCTTTGACTTCTTATACTGCTTTGGAAAAATGAAAGCTGAGCTCTGACTGTTTACTATGGGCAACAGAGACAGTTTTATAGACAGTTTTCATAAATGATGCCCAGTGTGGCAGATTTATCTATAGTGTCTAATATTTGGACAGTGTAAACTTAGACTAGAAGATCTTGCGCCATTTTGTAGCATAGTGTTAATGAATCTGGGGCATGTTTAGACCGTCTAGTCTAACTTTATAATTTCTGTTAGTTGCCTTACTGTATGCACTAATTGCTCCAAAATTTGGCCCCACATCATCGCAAACTAAGCCCTGCTCCCTTTCCACATAGACACACCCGTTTTATCAGACAGGGCACAGAAGTGTCTAGAAACGGTCTAAAACACATAATAATAAATGTGGTGTAAAGCAGATACGCCAGCTTTTTGGCACAAATTGCATGAAAATGCTGAGGCAGTTGCCATAATAATAATTGTTTTTACATAATAAACAAAAGGTGTTGCAGTCAAATGAATGGTAAGAGGATTTCACTCTACCAATATGTCACCATGTGAAGTTTCAATTTATAGTGCCGCTCTCAGAACTACAATCGCAGTTTAGTTTGTAATCTTTAAGTTGCAAAAGTAATTATGTGAACGTACCAGTCGCTAGCATTAAATGGCCGCACCATTTAACCAGGTAATTGACTTCAACAAACATAAAAAGAAAAAATATTTATAGTTCAAGAAGTAAATAACAAAGCCTATCTCAACCAGTCTTTGAAAAACGGAAAGGAAGATGAGGCTGTTGTTAAACAAGCTGTAAATGGCATTCATGATATTGCAGAGCTTTTATTTCCACCAATAAACACATCCAACAAATAATAACTTTATATCTATTCTTTCACATACTAGTTTCCAGAAAACCAGTCTTTTCTGTTTAATTTGGGTAACTACGAGTGCAATTAAAATCAGTTTCCTTAGGCAGGTATGGAACCTACATGTTTGAGGTATTTCCCTTCCTTTTGCGGCTTTTTGTAAATGTACATTGCACAAAATCTAGGTTCTTTGTGGTGTGAGATAAGAGCTATGCCCTCTGTTGCTTCTCATCCTACCTCTCTAGGATGTTGTTTATCTGAAACAGTCAGAAACTGGACCTGCAGCAACTCCTCCTTGACTTTTTAATATTTTACATTGGGTGGACTTTTTGGTGATCAAGGAAAGTTATTTGCTGTTAGTGTATCTTCACAAAGCCAAATGTAAAATTGATTTTGGCTTGGAATTTACGTGGATTCCAAAAGGAATCTTTGTCGCTTTACATGTTAGTGGGAGTCTGTGCCAGGAAGATTTGTCCACTTGCACATATGAAATCTGTATCTAAAACCAAGCTTTCGTGTCCAGCACATAAAACGTATACAATGAGAAAAGTAGCAAATATGGCTCAAAAAAGAGACTACATTTGCCCTATAGTTTCCTCTTTATTGAGATCCCTGTTTTTAAAGGGGTTGTATCATTTCATTAAATTATCTTTAGAATAAGGGGGCAGTGAAAACAAACAACTTTGCACTTGCATGTCATTTGCAAAGCTGTTTAGTTTTCTTTGTCTCCCTTATTCTGTGTTTCAGTAAACAAACTTACCCGGTCCCGGTCGGATCCCGCCTCCTGGTCTTCTATTTGCTGCCGGCTCTTCGAATTTGAATTCCGGCCGTAATCACGGGAGCACGCATTCCTGCGCATGCTCCGTGATGCCCTCCGGCTCTTTCTTCCCCTGCTCAGTCTTTCTGTATTACACACATTCCAGGCATGCACAGTTGCCCGGAATGTGTGTAATACATGAGTGCATTCCTTCCCCATCTCTTTCTTCCCCGGCTGCCCTTGTTTACAGCAAACACATTCAGGGCAGGCGCAGTAGCCCTGGAATCTGTGTACTATCTGGGCACATTCCTTATCCGCTTCCTGTACTCGGCGAGATTTGGCATGGAGCGGACATCTCGGCGCATATCATTATATATTTATTGGTATGTGGGCAATATTAAAATTTTTAATGACATAATGTTCAGAGCTGTGTGCTGCTCTTGCCGGACGGCCGTCCTGCAAGAGCAGAACACAGCTCTGCAGAATGACTGGCAGGGAGCAGACATCTTTTGTGCACACTGACTCGGGAGCGAGCACAAACAGTGAAGGGGGTGGGATGATGTCATCCCCCTTCAGTTAAGAAACACCCAGCTGGGAGGGAAAGCAACGCTCCTGGATTTCAGGAACTGACAAACTGAAAGTAGAATGAAACACATGAACTGATGAAGCGATAAATACCATTTAAGTTATCCCAACAGATACTTGCAACAGAGACCCAAAATGAGATATAAATGGGGCCTAAGCTGTGAATAAGGGACTGAGGTGAGACTGAATAGTTATTACCTGTGGATCTTTCAGCAGCTTCTCCCTACCTCTTTCGCATTCTGCAGCTCTCTTCTTCTTACTCCCTTCTCCTTTGAATACTATGGGCAATATGTAACTGAATCACTTAGTCAGCTGACATTCTGTCTCATCTCTTAAGATGGACCTTTAGCTGTTTTTCACCATCAATGTTGAGTTTAGGAGGTGGGGGAAAGAGAAAAGAAGCCTGATAATTGGAGAAAGAAGCACTTTTAAATATATTACAAATTAAATGTATCGCAAAGTTTCTTACATTTGTTTGTACTGTTATTTTATATTTTTTGAAAAAGTAATGACCATTTAAATATTTTAAGATATTCTGCTTTCAGCAAGTAAAGCAACCTTACAATATAGACCAGCCCTGCACAATGTGGGGTTTGCCAGATGATTTCTAGTGGCCTATAAATTGGACCATAAAGGAGTTGGGCTTGTACAAGCCCCATCCCCAAATGGGTGTTCCCAGCTGCTATGGGCCTGGGGTGTCCCCGGGCATTCTAGGGGCATTCCAAGACAATCCCCAGGCAGTTTTGAACCCCATCTTCTACCAAGTTCTGCAGGTCTGATGTATACTGTCAATGTTAAGCCTGTAAAGATTGATCTTAGTGAGTGTATCTTAATGGTTCTCTTTGCTATATTGTTAGGGCCCCCTTGAGAGGATACACAGATAGGGCCAGATAGACAGTGCATCCTAGCACTAAGTCCCCCAAGGCTGTCCCTGCCTGCTTGCTGAACCAATCCTAAGTGGTTGGCGACAACTGAGTGGCAGTCCCTAACCTGAAAACATGCGGACACTAAACAGACAAGGCAGACAAAATACAACATAGAAGGGACAGGTAAAAATGGGTCAGAACCAGAGAGAGCAGAGAAGTACAAATGTGGCAGGCAATAAACGTATTTCAAATAGGTGGGCTCAAAGTCAGAATACCAAGAAAACCAACCCATAAACCAAGCGCTCCAGTATAAGCAAAGGCTATAACCAGCAATGCTGTTGAGCAGAAGTGGTCTACTTAAGGAATATCAGAGTCCTGATCCAGGCTGTGATTGGACTGCCCCCCTATAGCACCCAGACCACACAAAACACAGACAAAGAGGCAAGAAAGGTAAGTGGTACAAGCAACTATGCTGCAATATGAACAGGCACGGTCATGATACATATGCAGCATAGTCCATTAGTATCAGGACAGGGAAGAATCTTGACACAATTCACATTGTTTTAGTGATTCATAAGCTGTTTGCCTGTTAAATGACACTGGAATACCAGACAAGGATATAAACCTATGGGGCTGCTGTAAACTTTAATTCACAGACCTAATGCATCATACTATGCCTGGGCATATACATTGTCAGGTGCAAAACTTTTGAGATTGGTGTCCTATTTCCATACAGTATTTGCAACTTCTGCTTCTGATGATTAATATGTCTCTATTATAGGTCACCCACGAAAAGCAGTTTTGACAAGCTAATTGGCTTAATTGCATTGCTAAAAGGTTAATTAAATTATAAGCTACATCTTTGATCAGAAAATTTTGAAATAATGCCCAGTTATCGTCATTAATGCTTAGAAGACCCAAGGTAAACATGAAATATGTTACTTTAATATTAACTGTGATGCAATAGCATGCAGTAAAAATTATTTCCTATCTTTTATATACAGTGGGGGAAAAAAAGTATTTAGTCAGCCACCAATTGTGCAAGTTCTCCCACTTAAAAGGATGAGAGAGGCCTGTTTAAATTTAATTCTAGGTAGACATAGAGAGACAAAAAAGAGAAAACAAATCCTGAAAATCACAATGTCTGATTTGGAAAGAATTTTTTTGCAAATTATGGTGGAAAATAATTATTTGGTCAATAACAAATGTTCATCTCAATACTTTGTTATATATCCTTTGTTGGCAATGACAGAGGTCAAACGTTTTCTGTAAGTCCTCACAAGGTTGGCACACACTGTTGCTGGTATGTTGGCCCATTCCTCCATGCAGATCTCCTCTAGAGCAGTGGTGTTTTGGGGCTGTCGCAGGGCAATACGGAATTTCAACTCCCTCCAAAGGTTTTCTATGGGGTTGAGATCTGGAGACTGACTAGGCCACTCCAGGACCTTGAAATGCTTCTTATGAAGCCATTCCTTCGTTGCCATGGCGGTGTGCGTGGGATCAGTGTCATACTGAAAGACCCAGCCACATTTCATCTTCAATGCCCTTGCTGATGGAAGGAGGTTTGCACTCAAAATTTCACGATAAATGGCCCCATTCATTCTTTCATGTACACGGATCAGTCGTCCTGGTCCCTTTGCAGAGAAACAGCCCCGAAACATGATGTTACCACCCCTATGCTTCACAGGTATGGCATTGCTAGGCAGTTTTTTACGGAGCACAAGCCCTGGATAAAACTGCCGGTGCCCCAAACCGCGCCAGGCTCCAGGCCGCTGCCGAATGTCTGTTCAATTGTATGTGAGTCCGCTGGATGCACATACAGCTGAGGGCTTCCGTGCAGGGGCGTAACTACCGGGGCAGCAGCTGCCCCGAGTCTCGGCCCACAATGCTGAAGTGGGCAGCGCAATGACGTCACATCATCGTGCCGCCCGCTTTGAACACAGACTGGCCGGGAGCTGAGCTGTGAGGGACCGTGGGGCAGGTGAGTAAGTGATTTTTAATTTTTTTTAACATTAATGAAGCCTGCCTGCTTATATGGGGCCCCTATAGACTACATAAGCCTGGCCTGCCTACATATATGGCCTCTATAGACTACCTAAGCCCTGCTTGCCTGCCTATATATATGGCCTCTATAGCCTACCCTACACCCTGCCTGCCTACATATATGACCCCTATAGCCACCTAAACCCTGCCTGCCTACCTATATGGCCCCCTATAGCTACCTAAACCCTTCCTGCCTACCTGTGGGGCACCTATAGCTACCCTTATCCCTGCCTTCCCACCTATATGGCCCCTATACCCTGCCTGCCTATCTATGTGGGGCCCGATAGCCACCTAAACTCTGTCTGCCTATATTGGGCCCTATACTCTACCTAAACCTTGCCTGACTGCCTATATGGGGCCCTATAGCTACCTAAACCCTGCCTATATGGGGACCCTATAGCCTATCTAAACCCTGCCTGCCTACATATATGGCCCCTATAGACTACACGAAACCTGTCTGCCTACATATATGGCCCCTATAGACTACACTAAGCCCTGCCTGTCTATATATATGGCCCCTATAGACTACCTTAGACCTGCCTGCCTATTTATTGCCCCTATAGACTACACTAAGCCCTGCCTGCCTGCCTACATATGTGGCCATTATAACCACCTAAATCCTGCCTGCCTAAATGGACCCCATATAGCCCAGCTAAAGCCTGCCTGCCTATTTGGGCTCCCTATAGCCTATTTACCTACCTATGTGGGTCCCACCTATAGCCTAGCTACCTGTGGCCCCTATGCCTGTTATTTACCTGGGGCCCTTTTACAGCCCCCTATTCCTTAGGGTGGTCCCTAATGGGGCCCCCTAACTACGCCTCCCTGAGCCAATTATTATTATCTGTGCCTCCTATCTAACGGACCTCCCCAAACTACTGCCTCCCTCCCCTAGGACCATTTCTCCCTCCTAAAGGCCTATATACTGTATTCCCTGGAGCACAATCTATCTAATGGGGTCTTAAGTGGAAATATGATTCTGGGGGTAAGGTCTACTGTAACACAATCCCCGGGGGGTGAATCCTCTGTTCCCCCCCTCTAGGATATGGGCTCTAAGTTTGGGCCCTATCTCCTTGCCCCCTTTGGGAAAGTTTGTACAAGGTGGGGGCAGGGAGTGAGGTGCTGAAAAAGTGAGGATTTAAGATATTTATGTTAAAATCTGAAGGAAAAGTGAGGGTTTGGAGGAAGACATTTGGCGGTCTGGACGGATGGAGAAGAGAAGGGGGGAAATGAATGATCCCCATCAGAAATACGTTCCTGTGATCACAAATGTACTGTAGTGTAATCGCTATATTTCTGCAGAGCATCTACATACAACTAGTATCTACCACTATCTGGTCACTATATGGTGTTAATATACATCTTCAGAGCCTGTGTACAGCTGATAGTCACATGTGGTGGTTGAATTTGGCCATGGTCTGGCAGTATTATTTGATCCTTAAGTAGTAATAGTTTTGGGTCTTGGTATTGTAGGAGTTTTTTATTTTAGTAACAATGATTTGTATGGTATATTTGCTCCATGTATCAGAGTATTATTAGGTGACTGTTATTTATAAGGTATTATATCGTCATACGGTTGAGCGCTTTTGAAAATGCAAATTTGTCAGTGCTGATTTTCATTGTACAGTGACTGCTGAGGTGATGGACAGGATCTATGTGGAATATGCAGAAAATAAGTGACAGGAAATTTTTTTTCCTCTGTAAAAATACATCTGCAGTTCACAGTGTGGCGTGAAAAATGCTGTGTGAACCCAGCCCTACTAAGCAAAACGTAACACAAAGGGCCCGAGCCCTGGATGTTTTGGGGCCCTAGCAACGCCCCTGCCTGAGGTTGGGCTTTCCCTCAAATATGTCCCTAAACTACAATTGACCCTAGTACAGCAAGTGGCTATAGGACTCAGTGATTCATGAGCAGGGCTCAACAGAAACTAGACAAACACCAATTCTTTATTTTTCAAAAACTACAAAGTGCAGTTTTTAGGTAGAATGGGCACCGTATCATCCTGACGCGAGTGACTGGCACAGAAACTTCTAGACAACGCGTCCGCTTTAACATTCTTAGAACCAGGTTTGTAGGTAACCACAAAGTTGAAGCGAGTAAATAACAATGCCCAATGTGCCTGACAAGGGTTCAACCTTTTAGCATTCTCTAAAAAGGTATGGTTCTTATGATCGGTTAGGACCGTGACTCAGTGCTGGGCACCTTCGAGGAAGTGGCGCCATTCCTCAAAAGCCCACTTAATAGCCAACAATTCCCGGTTCCCAACATCATAATTCCTCTCGGTAGAGGAGAATTTACGGGAAAAGAAGGCACACGGCCGGAGATTAGTCAAGGCAGCCGACCCCTGAGATAGAACTGCCCCTGCCCCAAACTCCGAAGCATCTACCTCAACGACAAAGGGTTTAATATGATCGGCTTGAACCAACACTGGGGCTGCAACAAGACACTGCTTGAGCTTTTCGAAAGCCTCTAAGGCCTCAGGTTGCTAGTTACTGATATTAGCCTCCTTCTTAGTCATATCAGTTAATGGCCGGACGAGAACAGAAAAATTACAAATAAATTTTCGATAATAATTGGCAAAGCCTAAGAACCATTGTAAGGTGTGACGAAAACAGCCTAGTCCGCTGTTTACCCTTGCCCACACCGGCACAAGGAGAACCAGGTAGGACGAGAGATCACACTCTCCTCGCCCAGGACCCTGAACGGCTGCCACCAGTTTCTGGTTTAGTTATAAGACCGGTCCGTGACCAATCTTATAACAAGGCCGAAACCAACCTTGGGGTAGCTATATATCATAGACCGAGTATTAGGCGTGTGAGGTCGTTGATCAAGACAGACTAACTCAGATTAAAGTTATAGATTTAATTAGCCTTGGAGGGCACACTAGACAAATAATATATACAGGATGGATAACAATATACAGGTAGGAGACAGATGCAAATACAATTATGGAGTACAGACAAAAGGCAGTTAGAATAATCACGTTACCGTGTGTTTGCTTGGGTGCCAAGGCCGCATGGGGGCAGGTGTGGCCTGGCTGCTGAGTGATGATGTCACGGACCTGCTCTCAGGTACCCCCCTGGATCAAACAGGAAGAGCCGCCCCTTGCTCCTGGCTTATATCTGTGAGGGGACAGCCCACGTGGCAGCCCCCTACACACCCCTGGGACGGCCTTTGAGCTCCTCCCACTCAGGTCAGGCAGTTTCTGATACAAACCAAAAAACGGACCATAACTCGGCAGGGCATCGACACAGAACCGCGCCAGTGGTGCCATCCGAACCGTCTGGGCTTTCCTGACGCCTGGATATCAACATGCCCATCCTATGGGCCCTCAGGGTCCAGTTCTGGATATCTCCGTCCCATGCGTCCTGCAAATCTGGAAATTGTGGCTGTGGGTGTGGAGAGTTCCCTGTTATGCGATATGGACTCGCCAGGCCCCAGTTATGAGCGGATCGCCTATGAATCGATATGAAATATCGGAGACGACCCGACTGGGTTTTGATTACTGGAGTCTTTTGAAGCCAGGACTGGCATTTGTTCAGGGCTAATGAGATTCATGAGTTCTTTTGATGGGTTGCCCCCCTGCTGGGCAACTTCCTATAGAAAGGCAATTTACACAGGGCTTGTGCTGTGGTGGGCAGCTGTGATCTGACGGATTGTATAAGGTTGGGAGAGAGAACTGTCAGAGAGTGGGGGATGAAATAAAGTGACTTCTACATCACACCTCCCCCCTTTTGAGGGCGCTAGGGGGCAGCACCTACCCGGTGCTCCACCACACGCCCACCTGATCCCTCCCCTTGTCGGGACAACCCATCGGCGTTGCCGTGGTCTCGGCCCCTCCGGTGGCGAATGACGAAGTTGTACTGCTGGAACGACAGGCTCCAGCGTAGCAACCTCCCATTGGTTCCGGAGACCGTGTGTAGCCAGCTCAGAGGGTTGTGGTCCGTCTCCACTATGAAATGCCGCCCGTATAGATAGGGCTGCAGCCGCTGCAGGGCCCACACTATCGCCAGGCATTCTTTTTCCATGGTGGAATAGGCCACTTCCCTCGGCAGCAGCTTCCGGCTCAGGTACATAACGGGATGTTCCTGTCCCGTTGTGTCCACCTGGCTGAGCACTGCACCGAGGCCAAAGTCACTGGCGTCGGTTTGTACTATAAACTGCCGGGTGAAGTCGGCGGCTTGTAGTACTGGGGAGCTGGACAAGGCGGCCTTGAGGGCTTGGAAGGCCGTCTCGCAGTCGTTTGTCCAATCGACTGCGGAGGGCACAACCTCTTCCTGGTGCGGTTGTCAGGGGCTTTGCCAGGCTACTATAGTGTGGAACAAACCTCCTATAGTACCCAGCGGTGCCCAAGAAGGACATCACCTGCTTCTTGGTCCTGGGGGTGGGCCAGGATGCGATGGCATCCACTTTTCCGGGCTCTGGCTTCAAGGCCCCCCCACCTACCCGGTGCCCCAGGTAGTGGACCTCACTCATGCCCAGCTGGCACTTTTCCGGCTTGATGGTCAAGCCTGCCTGGCGGATACGTCCAAGCACCTGCGTCAGGTGCTGGAGGTGGTCCTCCCAGGTGGGACTGAAAACGGCTATGTCATCCAGGTACGCAGCCGCGTACCCTTCAAGTCCCTTAAGCAGCGTGTTGACCATCCGCTGAAAAGTGGCAGGGGCATTCTTCATGCCGAACGGCATGACGGTGGACTCGTACAGTCCAAATGGGGTGATAAAGGCAGAGCGTTCCCTTGCCTCACGGGTCAGGGGAATCTGCCAATATCCCCGGCTCAGATCCATGATGGTCAGGTACTTGGCCCCGGCCAACTGATCGAGCAGGTCATCGATGCGTGGCATTGGGTACGCATCAGTGACCGTGACAGCATTGAGCCCCCTGTAGTCCACGCAGAATCGGGTGGTCCGATCCTTCTTGGGGACAAGGACTACAGGCGAGGCCCAGGCACTGTTGGACGCCTGGATGACCCCCAGCTTCAGCATCTCGTCAATCTCCTCCCGCATGTGCTGCTGCACTTCGGGGGAGATCCGATATGCTGAACGCCGGATTGGGGGGTGATCCCCGGTGTCCACGTGATGGACGGCTGACTCCGTCCTTCCAGGCACGTTAGTGAACAATGCCCGTAAGGGGTGGAGAGTTGCCAACAGCTGGGACCGTTGGTCCTCCAGGAGCTGTCCACAAATCTCCACATCCTCTATGGACCCACCTGCCCTGACCGGGGCAAGCATGTCCAAGAGGTTCTCCGTCTCACTTTCCTCGGGCAGGTTGCACACGGGAAGGGCACATACCTCCCGCTCATGATGCGCCTTCATCATGTTCACGTGGAAGGCCTTCCGCCTTCCCCGGTCGTGGTCCAGGGTGACCAGGTACGTGACTGCGTTGAGCTGCTGGTGCACGACATATGGGCCTTCCCAGGCTGCCTGAAGCTTGTCCTGTGGTACAGGGACCAGGACCCACACTTTCTGACCCACCTGGTAGGTCCTCTCACAAGCGTTCTGGTCGTACCACTGCTTCTGGTCGGCCTGGGCCCTTTGCATATTCTCGTGCACTAGACTGCGTCAAGACCATGCATTTTGTCACGAAGCGCCACGAACATAACTCAATGACCGACACCTCCGGGGTTGCTAAGTCTCCTTCCCAGGCCTCCTTCACCAGAGCCAGGGGCCCCCGTACACGTCGCCCATACAGGAGCTCGAAGGGCGCGAAACCCGTTGAGGCCTGTGGGACTTCCCGGTATGCGAATAGCAGGTGTGGGAGGTACCGCTCCCAGTCGCGCCCGTGGGTGTCGACCAACATCTTAAGCATCTGCTTCAGGGTGCCATTGAACCGTTCACACAGACCATTAGTCTGTGGGTGATACGGGCTGGCCACCAGATGTTGCACCTGTATTAGCTTACACATGGACTCCATTAACTGCGACATGAACTGGGTCCCCCTGTCAGTGAGCATTTCCTGGGGAAAGCCCACTCGGGAGAAAATCTCCAGTAAGGCCGTGGCCACCTTGTCGGCCCGAATGGACGACAAGGCTACCGCTTCCGGGTACCGAGTGGCGTAGTCTACTACCGTCAGTATGAAGCGTTTCCCGGAGCTGCTGGGAATGGACAGCGGTCCAATTAAATCCACAGCCACCCTCCTGAAAGGCTCGTCTATGATAGGCAGAGGTACCAGTGGGGCTTTGGGTCTCGGCCCCGCCTTCCCCACCCTCTGACAGGTGTCACACGAACGGCAGTAGGCAGCCACATCAGTCCCCATCTTTGGCCAGTAGAAATGCTGGGCCAGCCTTTCCTTGGTCTTGGTGATCCCTAGGTGTCCGGCCATCGGAATCTCGTGCGCAACCCGCAACAAAACCGCCCTGACGGATAGGGTACACCCAACCGTCGGTCCCTGGGCCACGCCTCCGGTGAACCCGGTCGGACCGTCACGTGGTACAGCCGTCCTTGGTCCCAGACCACCCGTGCGGTGTCTGAGTCCAAGGGTGGCTGTGCCGCCTGCTCCTTGAGAGCTTTCAGGCTGTCGTCAGCCGCTAACGCTGCCTGAAACTCTCGACTAGACGTGGCCAGAATGGATGAGACTGCCACGTCATCTGTCGGTTCCGTGGGACCTATCTCCTGGCCCTCACCTTCCCTGGCACTTACCTGGTCCGATGGGAGGATACCGTCGGGCCCCTGAGGGGCCTCCTGGCTCCTGGCCCTCCCACTGCGCGTGACTGCGGCCACGACCGCTGCAACCGCTGGTGGGGCTCCCTCCCCCTCGGCGTCTATATAAGTCGCCAGTCTGCTTGGCCTAACCTGGCCCTCCGACATCCTGTTTGTGGGGAGACCCTGCCCTGTGGCCCTTCCTGGGAGCCCTGCCTCACCTGCATGCTCCCCCACCACAGCGGTCTGCCCCCTGTCTGCCTGGGTTGTGTGGAGACCCCGCCCTGTGGCCTTTCCTGGGGGCTCTGCCTCACCTGCATGCTCCCCTACCACAGCGGTCTGCCCCCTGTTTGGCCCCTCTGATGCCACACCAGAGGACAACAAATCCCAGCAGGCTTGCTGGACACATCCTGCTGCCCTATTGCAACCTGCTGACCTTATCTCCTCTCCACATGATGGAGAGGGACACACCATGTCACCCACCCCCATACTCCCATCAGTATGCATATTAATAACATTGTTCACAATATTAACAGGATTGGATGACACATCACATTTGGGGGGAGCAGACCTTGGGGCTTCAGGGGCCTCAAAACGGGCTACCAGCCGCCCCAAGTCTGTCCCTAACAGAATACTAGCCGGAATGTTCGGCGACACTCCAACCTCCCGCATTCCCTGCCCGGCACCCCAGTCCAAATACACCCTGGCAACTGGCAGCGCCGGCACAACGCCTCCAATTCCGGAGACAGCGCAAGTCTTTCCGGGTATCATGTCCTTTGGGGACACCAGCTCAGGCCGCACCACAGTCATCTCCGCGCCGGTGTCCAAGAGTCCCATGGCCACAGACCGGCCTACGGTGACTGGCTGGTAGTTATCAAGGGGCCTTCCCCCACCCCCACCCACACACAAAACATTGGGGGGCCTTGGGAAAGGGGACTGGGACGGGCCCTTCTGGCGCTGGGGACATGCGGCCTTGAAATGTCCCGGCTGTTTGCAAAGGTGACAGAGTCGGGGTTCCCCCACAGATGTGGAAGCATGGGCTGGGGGTCCCCTGGGCTTAGGGGTAGGGACAACTGGCCCTGCAGGCATCTTACCCCCTCTCCAGCTGGTGTGCTTCCTGGCCTCCGGTGCCCGATTGTTGGCATACTCATCCGCGAGGCTTGCTGTGGCGGTGGCCCCCTCAGGTTTCCGGTCACGAAGATGCTGCTGGAGGTCCTCTGGGCAGTTCCACAAAAACTGCTCCGTGGCGATGAGCTCCTTCAGCTGCTGGATGGTGGTGATCTTTAGCCCCGAGGTCCACTGGTCGACTGCTCTCTGGAGGGCCCGCATGTGGTCGGCCCAGCTGTCTGTAGGACCCCGCTGCAAACTCCGGAGCTTCTTCCTGTACATCTCAGGAGTGAGATTGTACTGCCGGATCAGTGCCTGCTTGATTCCCTCGTAGGTCAGGGTGGACTCGCTGGGCAGGTCCCCGAAGATCTCCAGAGCTTTACCTCTGAGACGAGGAGTCAGAAACCGAACCCACTGGTCCTCAGGCACATGGTGCTGGCGGCAGATCTTTTCAAATGCCAGCAGGAAGGTGTCCAGGTCTCCACCTCTATCCAGCATGGGAAAGTCCTCCGCCCTCAACTTTGGGACCTGGGTCTCAGAAGGCTCTTGACTGGCCGGGGTGGACTTGGCCTTTTCCAGCTGAAGCACCTGCAATTGGTGGTCACGCTCACGCTGACGATCCTCCATCCGCTCCCAACGTTCTGCAACTGCTAGGAGGGCCTTGTAGGCGTCGAGGTCTCCAGCCTCAAGCTTAGCCAGGGCAGCTTGCAGGAGAATAGCCGATTGGGAGCTGCCCACTGCGCCACTGACCACCTGCAACTGGCTCCTTGAGGAGCCCGAGCTGGACTCCCCCTCGCCTTCATAGTCCATAGCCTGGTCTGGGCCGAGCTCCTCCTGGCTCACTTCACCGACGGTTTCCTCTGGGCCTACAGCTCTGCCCTTGCCGCGACCAGCCATCCTTGCAACGCAACACTGGGCTACTTGACACAAAAACCGCAACCTGAATGCACCCAAAACTTTGTATTTGCACTCTGACTTGTCTAGTGCTGAGTTAGTCTTAAGACCCCAGCAGCAAAACCCACTGCTGGCAGTCCTTAGTGTTTGGGAGTACGGGACACGCACTCACACACACTATTGTCTTGATCCCACCGCTGTGCCACCAATATGTGACGAAAACAGCCTAGTCCGCTGTTTACCCTTGCCCACACCGGCACAAGGAGAACCAGGGAGGACGAGAGATCACACTCTCCTCGCCCAGGACCCTGAACGGCTGCCACCAGTTTCTGGTTTAGTTATAAGACCGGTCCGTGACCAATCTTATAACAAGGCCGAAACCAACCTTGGGGTAGCTATATATCATAGACCGAGTATTAGGCGTGTGAGGTCGTTGATCAAGACAGACTAACTCAGATTAAAGTTATAGATTTAATTAGCCTTGGAGGGCACACTAGACAGATAATATATACACGATGGATAACAATATACAGGTAGGAGACAGATGCAAATACAATTATGGAGTACAGACAAAAGGCAGTTAGAATAATCACGTTACCGTGTGTTTGCTTGGGTGCCAAGGCCGCATGGGGGCAGGTGTGGCCTGGCTGCTGAGTGATGATGTCACGGACCTGCTCTCAGGTACCCCCCTGGATCAAACAGAAAGAGCCGCCCCTTGCTCCTGGCTTATATCTGTGAGGGGACAGCCCACGTGGCAGCCCCCTACACACCCCTGGGACGGCCTTTGAGCTCCTCCCACCTCAGGTCAGGCAAGTTTCTGATACAAACCAAAAAAACGGACCATAACTCGGCAGGGCATCGACAAAGAACCGCGCCAGTGGTACCATCCGAACCGTCTGGGCTTTCCTGACGCCTGGATATCAAACATGCCCATCCTATGGGCCCTCAGGGTCCAGTTCTGGATATCTCAGTCCCCATGCGTCCTGCAAATCTGGAAATTGTGGCTGTGGGTGTGGAGAGTTCCCTGTTATGCGATATGGACTCGCCAGGCCCCAGTTATGAGCGGATCGCCTATGAATCGATATGAAATATCGGAGACGACCCGACTGGGTTTTGATTACTGGAGTCTTTTGAAGCCAGGACTGGCATTTGTTCAGGGCTAATGAGATTCATGAGTTCTTTTGATGGGTTGCCCCCCTGCTGGGCAACTTCCTATAGAAAGGCAATTTACACAGGGCTTGTGCTGTGGTGGGCAGCTGTGATCTGACGGATTGTATAAGGTTGGGAGAGAGAACTGTCAGAGTGGGGGATGAAATAAAGTGACTTCTCCATCACATAAGGCTTTAAGGCTTTCAGGGAGGACGGCCGAACCCAATCGAGAATAGTTTGAATCTTCCCGGGGTCCATACGGAATGAGTTCGGAGTCTAAATATATCCCAGGAAAGGTACCTCCTGAACCCCGAAAACACATTTCTCAAGTTTGACAAACAAAAGATTTACCTTTAAGATCTGCAAAATTTGTCGCACGTGTTTAACGTGGGCAGACCAATCCTGCGAATAAATTAAGATGTCATCCAGATAAACAACCATACAATGACCAATGAGATCTCAGCAAACATCGTTAACAAGGTTCTGGAAGACCTCGGGAGCGTTACACAACCCAAAGGGCATAACAAGATATTCAAAATGGCCCTCCGGGGTATTAAATTCAGTCTTCCATTCGTCTCCCTCCTTGATCCGAATAAGGTTGTAAGCCCCTCTCAGATTCAGTTTGGAGAACCACTTTGCCCCCTGTATTTGATTGAACAGGTCTGGAATCAAAGGTAAGGGGTATTGGTTCTTAACCGTTACCTTAATGAGTTCCCGGTAATCAATGCAAGGGCGGAAACGTCCATCTTTTTTCTTGACAAAAAAGAACCCAGCACCCAGTCCAGGAGACACAGAAGGCCGGATGTGGCCTTTCTGTAAACTCTCATCAATGTACTGCTTCATGGCAAGTCTCTTTGGACCAGATGGATTGTATATCCTGCCCTTAGGAAATTTCACCCCAGGCAATAATTCAATGGCACAATCATAGGACCTATGCGGGGGTAATCTCTCAGATTGGCTCTTAGAAAAACCCTCTGCCAGGTCTCGGATAAAGGCAGGAATCTGCTCAATCTCCGCATTACCCAGGATGATCGGAAGACATTTATTAATGCATTGCTTACCCCACCTAATCACTTCTCCAGAATTCTAGTCAAACACAGGGTTGTGCTTCTGAAGCCAGGGCAACCCTAACACTATGTCAGCGGGTAAGCCCTCCATGATAAACAGGATACACCTCTAAGTGTGCATACATCCCACCAGCATCTTGAGCTCAGGAGTGCAATGTTGGATCTTGCCTCTGACCAACGGGGTAGAATCTATCGCCACAACCTGCAAGGAATCTGAGACCTCCAGGGAAGGCCCAGATGCTTAATGAACGATGTGTCCACAAAATTGGAAGCTGATTCCGAATCCACAAAGGCACTCCCGGAACCAGACCTGGAAAGATAAGAAATCTTAACTGGAAGCAACATTTTTTTTTGACACCATAAGAAATACCTGTTCACCTAGGTGACCTTCCCGCGAGTCACCTAGGCGCTGGAGTCTTCCGGTTGAGTCCTCCTTTTGGGGGCACTTACGCATGCGACGTGAGCTCCTGTGGTCACTGACTTGGCCCCGCAGACGAGGCTCCTAGTTGCATAGGTTCCTCGGCGGTATCTCAACATTAGCGGGTCCTGGAGAGGTGACAGAACGAGGCAGCAGAGTAACATGGGGTAAAGGAATAAACTTCTTCTCCCGGCGTCTTTACCAAAACCGTCTATCCAAGTGAACAGCCAAAGCAATAGCCCCATCAAGCTAGTCAGGGGTTGGATAATCTACCAACATGTCTTTTACATGGTCATCTAATCCCAGTCTGAACTGGCACCTAAGGGCTGGGTCATTCCACCCCGACGGAACACACGAACGCCGGAACTCCGAACAATACTCCTCCACCGTCCTCTTGCCTTGTCTTAAAGTGTTGAGCTGCGTCTCAGCCACCGCCTCCCTATCATGATCATCAAAAAGAAGCCCCAAGTAGTTGAAAAAACAGTCCACTGAAGACAACTCAGGCGAGTCGGCGGGTAGTGAGAACTCCTAGGGAGACCCTTGGAGTAGGGACATAATAATTTCCACCTTCTGCTCTTCATTACCTGAGATACATGGGCGGAGACAAAAGTACAGTAGGCATCCCTCCTTAAACACTAAAAAGGCCTTTCTGTTCCCTGAGAACCTCTCGAGTAACTGAATAAGGGGTTCAACAAAAGGGGGAAGTGATGCCAGAGGACTCCCAGCCTGAGGGGTACCCTGGGAGATCTCTTGCTGCTGCACTCTCAGTGCCATATCCTGGACCAACTGGGTAAGCCCCTGCATCTGCTCTACTACTGCAGTCATGGGGTTCATGGTGCGTGGAGAGCAGAGAAATAGCGGCCTGTCAAACTGTCACATCAGAGGAGGTGCAGTGGGCCCTGACTGCCACCCAGCCCACTGTTCCTAGATGGCAGACCCCAACTGGACGACAGCCCCTATGCTGCTAAGTGCAGAGCTGTCAAGGAAAACACAGAGTCAATCAGTCCGGGTTGGCAACGGTGCGGTAACGGATAAGCCAAGAAACGTAAGCCAAGTGGAAGGTCAGAAACAAGCCGGGGTCCAAACACGGTCAGGAGCGCAGTACAAAATCGGAGGCAAAGGCGAGGTCAGAAACAGGCCAAGGTCAGAAATACAGGAAGACAACTATAACAAAACTACAGGGAAACAACAAGGGAACACCTTTGACAGGCAAAGCCTGGAGGAACTGAGGAGGTTTAAAAGGTCTGCCCGGACACCGCCCCCCGCAGCTGATTGGTGCGGCATCCGGGCCCTCCTATTGGTCCTGAGAGACACAGCTGCAGAGCTGTCACTCCTGGCTCAGGAGCAGTACCTCTACCAGGGTGTGGTCTGAGGCCAGACCTATTAACCCTCGCAGGTCGTTGCATTAAACGGGTGGAAGGCTGCCCTGATGAACGTATCCTGACACTCCTGCTGACCCAATAAGCAGGAGAGGACGAAATGGCAGGAGAGTTCCTGCCATTTGTAATAAAGCCCACAACTATTCACAAGATCCTATGGTCTTTGTAGCTGCAATAAAGCATGAACAGCCACCATAAAGATAAACAAAAAACCCTAAATTAAAAAATCTACAAAGTCAGAAAATTATAATAGCTAAGAAGAAAATATGTATCAAGATCCTGTTGTAATCCGTTTAAAAAAAGGGAAGCTCACCCAACTAACAATCATTTTGGTTAAAATTGTCTGTTTCCTCAACTTTAATTTGTATTTTGTTGGTATTTTGTATAGCTTGGTAATGTATTAATATTTACTTGTCCTTCTAAAATACTATTAAAAAATGATTCCCAACAAAGTGAATCTTGTCAGGCATTGGACAACAGGACTGATGCCACACGTAGTGATAGAATGACACTATTTCTGGGAAATAGCTGAGCCCTTTTTCCGCTTTAAGATAACAGTTAAAAATGACGGTTATTTCTGTATTCTGTACAAGTGAAATATTCATCTTCCTGTAACTGCCACTAGTTTGTTCCAAAAGGCTGCTTAATATAATTGTTTTTCCTATACAAAATAAACATAGTTTAGTTTTGCAATCATACAGGTTATTTTTGTTTCTATTTTGCACTGTGGTGGTGGTTAGCACCTCAAAGTCACATGTGATGCAAATTTGAAAAATCTGTTGTGGATACAAAGCAGATAACCAGAGTAATACCCCCAAGATTTCTCCTGCAGATTTCCGTTTTGTATGCGGTAAATTTTATTACAGATTAGGACACGGATTAGAGCAACATAATGGAGCTAGTCCACATCCTGTCTACATAATTCGGTGTCTGCATGGCTACCATGTCAATTACTGAGATGTCACTTTCTTTCTTTCGTACATTGCTAGGCCTCATTTGCATTAAAGATTTCTTTGTGAACTGTTTGTACAGAATGGATTTTGATTAAATGTAAAGGTAAGCAGATTCCTAGAGGAATTCATGCAGATTTTACAGTAGAAAGCATGCATCAGCACAGCCTAACAATGTATCGTATGTGATATGGTCAACACTCCGAGCAAAAATGGCTATTTAGAAATGTATAGGTACACCATACTTTACTAAGCAGTATAGTGTTGTAGTGTTTACCAGTTTTTCCTTTCAATTGCATTGCTTCTAGGCAGGGGCGTAACTAGAGAGCCCGGGCCCCAAAGTCAACTTTTGGATGGGGCCCCCTTCCCCCCCCCTTGCCCACCTCCCTGACCTCGAACATTTACCAGGACATGCTGTTAGATAATACAAGGGGTAAATACCTCACCATACATCTCACCATCATACTGCTACCAAACAAATCCCACTATACAAAGACCAACATTACTAATAAATCTACTGCATAAGGACCTGATTATACCGCCAGAACATGACCACAAAGTGACTGAATAATACCCCTACACTATTACTGATCAGTACACAAAGACCAATAGTAAACCGCCATATAATGACCATATAGTGGTATATACCAGTGTACACAGGCTCTGCAGACTGTATATAACTACCATACAGTGACCATATAGTGGTAGATACCATGTACACAGGTGCTTTGCAAATAGTTTACTTACATTTAGGGCCTCACAGGTGACGTCTTGTCTGTTGAGTTGTTCACTTTCCCTTTTCTTCTCTATTCGGTCCATACCTCCATGATGACTTCCTCCGTCCACCACTCAGCCCTGTAGAAATTACAACACAAACACCTGAGACTCCTCACTTTTTTAAATAATTTTCCCAACTGAGTGCCCCCTCCTCTCATGTAAAAACTCTCCATTTATAATGGCCCAAATGGTAAGAATTACCCCCTGGTAATTATGGGGCTAACCCAGTCGGTATGTAGGTACAACGGGGCCCCTGGCCGGTAGCTATGTAGCTTGGCACCCACCGGGCAGTAGCTAGGTAGCTTGGGGAGATGTAGGCAGCTTTGGGCCCCCGGGCAGTAGCTTAGGGTTCCCATGAAGGTAGAATGGGGGCCCCCTGTAGCTTAGGCCACCCCTGTAGGTAGAATAGGGCCCTCTGTAGATTAGGGCCCCATTGTAGGCAGAATAGTCCCCCCCCTGTAGATTAGAGCCCCCTTTA
>JAODAL010038189.1:0-39505 GCA_025379985.1 Phyllomedusa bahiana
AGAAGAAATTGTGACTCACTTGTATTGTAACTACACAATACAGTTCTTTTTGCACACTGTATTATGTTGGTAAAATGGGCACATTTATATCCTAAGGCCTTTTTTTTGCTGGGCGGGCGATCGTGTTGCTGAGGGCGGGGCGATGGGGTTGCTGGGGCCGAGGTTTACAGGGGGGGGGGGCCAGGTGCTTCAGCTGTATGGGGCCCTGAAATTTCTGTTGGCGGCCCTGCTGCCAATCACTGGCTGCGTCCTCAGCGAGAGTGGAGCCGGTCCTTCTATGTCTGACCTTGTCCATTCAATCCAAAAATATAAGTTTAAAAGTTTGCATTGTAAAATTTTTTAATTTGTCAAACAATTTAGGAAAAAGAACACGTAACTGATATTGCCGTAACCGTGACGATCTGTACTATTAAACTAATGTATTATTTATCTGGCACAGTAAAGTTTTTTATTTGTCTCCCAAAATCCAAATGAAATGATACATATAAAAACTTCAGCTTTTCTCACTAGAAAGCACTAACACGGCTCTGGAGACGGAAAAATAAGTTCAGGTTTAGCATGTCAAATATATACATAAGGCATAGGCGCTTCATTGGGCAATAGTTCTGAACTTTGAACTGTATGTTGGATAGTAAAAATATTTGCTCACCTTGTTCAGTCGTGAAAGTTACAACCCACATTGAAGGCTTATTGGATGAAACGGTGCTTAAGGGCCTCAGTGCCCCCTGGGCAGCAGTTCCGGATGATACATGCAATGGCTGTAGAATGGACTAAGCTGTTGGAGATCAAATCCAATAATGTGGAAAATTTGAATAGATTTATGGATGATGATAGACATTGTTATACACAACAAATAGTGTAAGGTACAAGAACATAAAATTACCGTTCTACAAATCATCAGTGCTGCATCATCTGGGCTGCAGTCCATAGAATAGATGTATTGGGGCTGGAAAAGAGGCAAAGCAAGGGAACACAAGATTATTTGGATAAGTTCCTTGTAAGGCTTACCACAATAGCAAGCCTGAGGTGTGGATCCTCTAGGCCACCGCAAGCGGTGGTATAAGCCTCTAAGTATGTCCGGTATTCACCAGAGCCCGCCGCAAGACAGGTTGGGCTTGCTGCAGTGGAACACTAACAGATTGCTACCCCTGATACGACTTGCTTGAGGTAGCAGCCGAGGTGCAGCGTGGTACAAAATCGTGAAGCAGACTCATAGTCGGGGACAGACAGGAAGGTCAGGACAAGTGACAAAGGTTTGTGGTCGAAGGATGGAGACAACAGGTACGGTACATGGAATAACAAGAACAAACTTGCTTTTTCGCAAGGCACTATTGATATGGCAAAGGAGGAGAGGAAGAGGCAGGGTTAAATGGGGTCAGTGTACGGCAATGACCAATCACTGGCCCTTTCAATCTAGCAGATCTGCCGCGCGCACGACACCCCACAGGCGGAGAATAAGGAGCGACGTGAAGTGAGTATATAGAGCCAGAATCAGAGCCGCAGAGGGGATACGAGCGCACCCGCAAACCGTAGCATGGGCAGGAGGCGTACTTGTAACATAAATGGTCCTTCCAAAAAATATGGTGAACATCATTCATGTAAAACCCCCTTAAAGGGAATGCGTCATCACTTATTGTTTAACTCACATTTTTATGTTAAACACATTTTTTAGGAATTTTTGGTTGTTTTTTTTTATTTTCCAGATCACTTTCAGTATTTTTTTTAATAATTCTTAAGTCCTGCAGTTCTCACTTTGGCCACTAGGCCTAATAATCGTCTGACACTTCCTGCTCTGCTTAGAGAGCTTTTCAGTGTCTGCTCATTATCAGTAACAGCAGGGTCAAGCTGAAAGGAGACACCATTGTGTATAGATAACACAGAATCCACCAGTCACAAGAGGAGATGTCACAGCTCCCCCTCTCCCCTCCCTTCACAGTGAAAACTCTCCTATACAAATCTATGGGACAGAAACTGTCTTAAGAATCCTATGTGCATGAAGCTGCTGTAAAGTATCTCTCTGACTGCTGTTAAAGCAGTGCAAGCAAGAATGTCTTCCCCACAATCATATATAGATGGCCGAATAGAGAAATCTACAATCAGGAAATAAAAACGAGGAAAAGCATATGGATCAGGGGCTTGATTTAATGAGTAAAAAAAAAAAAATTGGCGACATATTCCCTTTAAAAGACAAGGAGATACTCTTTCTGTCTAGAGAAAAAAGGTCAATCTCCTGAGGTGACAAGCCTTCGTCACCATGAGAAAGTTGTGCTTTTATTATTTCATGCACTTGGGGGCTACTATATAGGTGACTTGGACCCTACACACAGGTTCTAAATAGATATAGAGGAAAGTATCATACAACAGTATGAATAAAAGTGTTATGCGGCAAACATTGTATGTCAGTTTCCCATTCAAAAATGCCGTGTCTGGTGCAGTCTGTGCCAAGTTTGGGAGTACGACTGTTCATACATCTATAGAACAGGGCAACGACATTTTTTTAAAGAAAAAGTGACACAGTTAGGAAAAGATTATTTTAGCGCCACTTTTGCTGTTAAAAACCTAATAAGCAGACTATTTAAAAAAAAGTTACAATTTTCCTTCATATTCTTAAAAAATAAATAAGTCAAAATTGCATAAAAATAAAGTGTTATGTTTCATGGGAAAAAAGGTGAAAAAATTAGTAGAAAAACCTGCCTGTCATAAAGAAAAGGAGCCTTGTCAGGCAAGGGGGATAGACGGATAAAAAGCAAAGTGTTGTGAACCTAGAGGAGACTCGGCTCACACTGCGGTCAGAGGCCTCCATCAGAGTTGATCCTCCAAATCCCCTATACAGGGGTGCAAATAGGGCAGTACGGGCAGTATTCCTGTCAGGGGCCCTAATCAATAAGGGACCCAGTGATATGTTAATAAATAGGAACTAGTCATGGGTGGGGGCCCCTTTTGATTTGGTTGTATGGGGCCCTGAAACGGTTAATAGATGACTGATGGCAGCCCTGCCCCGATATAAGCTCTCCACAGTCTTCATGTCAAAAGGACGGGGGACAGCATGATGGACCCCATTATAAGTCAGTTGGGTGCTGGGTGTGGCTTTGTGGGGAAGTAGGCGTGGCTTTGTGGAAAGTGGGCATGGCTTGGTGTGAGATGCCATGTGTAAAAAAAATGGATCCTGTGATGGACGCTGCACGGTTGCCATGGTTTCCGTTATAAGGAAAGCCATGGCGCCAGTGTGCACAGGCCCAGACTCTGTCTATAAGACGTGAATGAGGTTGTTGGGAGGAATAGTCAGCTGTGTTTGGGTGGACGGCCAGCAGAGTGGATGGACACTGGTGCGGATTGGTTATATTATAGGATCGATCATAGAGAGGGCAGGCAGAGAGATAGACAGTTATATTATAGGGTGGATCATAGAGAGGGGAGGCAGAGAAATAGACAATTATAGGATGGATCATAGAGAGGGCAAGCAGAGATAGACGGTACTGCAGAGTGGGAGGACCACTCTGCAGTACCGCTTCAATCAGGAGATTACAACAAGCCATCCTATTGGCCGGCGCTGATCTCCATACCGACCAATGAATGGATTGCAGATGCGCGGGGGCGGAGCCTGAGGAGCGGTGCAGAAGATGGAGCACGCTATGGAGCACGCTATGGAGCGCCGTTTCACCATCCTAGCAACAGTGCCTTTGTCAGTAAGTCTGCAGGGGGTATGAATATGGCAGCAGCTGGATCTCACCGCAGCCGGCTGGTGAAACCGGCTCAGTTATAAGGGCGACTGTTACTTACTGGACGTCAGGCTTTCGTTATAATCCGGTACTCCATGTGCTGGTATACAGGCTCCGTACTCAACTCCATGGGGCACGTTTATTATGGTAATTCTGTCAGAAATCTGCCATAATTTGTGCCAAAATACCGAGGTACAAGCTTCACCCCTCATTTGTTATGTGGTTTAGACACTTCTGCGCCATGTGTGACAAATGGGTGTGGCTTTGTCAGCAAGAAGGTGTGGCTTAGCATGAGTTGCCATGTGCCAAAAAAATGCACCAAAATTTTGGGGCAACTGATGGCGCAAACTAAGCCAGACAATAAATGGTGTAAACTCGAAGGCGTGATTTCGCAGCACCCCTTTCTGCTAACGGATTGGTCCGTGGCCATCTAGGAGGTTACCTTGTTACAGAAAGAGGACGGCGGCACCTTTGGCCAGGACTAGGTATTCTGGTGCCCTAGGCAAATGAGGGGCATAGCGCCCCCCCCTCCAATGAAAAATTCAGCCCACTCCATGCCTCTTTGCGCCTCCTTCCTGGCGGGATGAAGTGGCGCTCTGGGCCCACCCTCGCCTACCCGTCAGTCCAGCCTTGCTTGTTGCTGTCCTACCTATTCATTTCTATGGGAGTTCCAGGTATAGCAGAGTGAGTGTGCTTGGCTATATCACACCCCTTTTTTAACTTAGCTCCACCAACGTTTCAAAATATCGGTGAATTCCTAAGAACCCACAGTGGACCCGACTTGTATGAATGTAGTCTTAAAGGGATTTTCCAAGACTTTTTAAATACTCTCTACTCTCTTACTGCGCTAAGAGAAAATTACCCCATACCTACCTCACCCATCACCCCTGTTCCAGCGCTGCCAGAGATGCAGTGTTCCCCCCGGTCCTTCACCGATGACATCACGTTCATAGATCACATGATGCTGCAAGCAATCACTGACCTCCATACATGAAAACATGTGACTGCATGACGTTCTGTTTTAGCACACCAAGAAAACTTTAAAAAAGAGCCCCAGAACTTAAAGGGGTTGTCTCACTACAAGGATTGCTGCTTTTTATGTTAAAGATCTTGCAAAAACAATTTACTTTGCAATATGTCCATTAACAGTGTCCACCTATTCAGAGATATCCCTTCTTGTATGGGCTGCATCAGCTCCTCAGGTCACTATAGCTTCAGACCTGTTCAATCTCTCCTGATAGGCTGCCAGCACTGGTCGCTATAGCTACAGACCTGTTTGATCTCTCTCGATAGTCTGCCAAACTGGTTGCTATAGCTACAGACCTGTTCAATCTCTCCTGATAGCCTGCCAACACTGGTCCATATAGCTACAGACCTGACGTCTACTGCAGCCTAGTAGAAGCCAGTAAACACGCCCCTGAATTCAAAATTAAACCAGGAATTCAGGACTGAGGTGAGATGAATCAATGTAGTGAGACAACCCTTTTAATTAGCACAAAATCGCCCTTTTAAAAATAGTTTGTGCAACTTTCTAATATGAGTGGTGTTTGAATTCCTCGCCATTTTCAACATCTCTGTTTGCTGTCAGCAAATGAAAACATTCCTTTTTACCTGCACAGATCAAAAGGTAAAATACTCTAAAACACACGTGTCAAACTGCGGCCCTCCAGCTGTTGGGAAACTACAACTCCCATGATGCATTTATATAATCTATAACATGGCATGATGGGGGGTTTTAGTTTCCCAACAGCTGGAGGGCCGCAGTTTGACACCCCTGCTAAAATCTATGAGCTAAATACAACCGCAACAAAAGTTGGCCCTGTTCTACATTGTAGCCGTCCAGACTATTCTGCTGATAACATTGCCTGGCCCGTAATACTGTCAGGTTCTAGTCAGAACCGACCATTAAATTTTTATTGGTTTTCGTTTTTTTGGGGCGCGTTTATTTGATTCAGAGCCCCATTTAAGAACAATAAAACTTCTGTCACAAGAAAAATACAATTAAAGAAACATGACGGAAAAGAGGACATTAAAAACAAGACACAATGGGACAATCAGATCATAGCAACCAACAACCCATAGCAACCATCAAGCCCAATCAACAACAAAGAATTAAACAACCAATCATTCCCAATAGGGCAACCAAAATCAAGCCCATAGCAAACCAACAGGGCCCATAAAACCAATCAGGCCATAACAACCAATCAAGCCCATTAAAACAATCAAGTCCCTAGCCCAACAAACAGAGCCCCATAACAACCATCAAGCCCATAGCAAAAATCAAGAGCCCCAAGCAACCAATCAAGTCATACACCAATCCGCTTCCCTTTAATCCTCAACACCAATAAAAATTAAAGGTGGCAAACGATGGGTTTCTATACCCCGATGTTGCTATGGCGACAAAGAAGCCTAACCCACAGTCAAGTTGTCCCTAAACTTTCTTGTTTCCCATAACAACAATCAAGAACATACACCAACCAGAACCCAAGCAAAAATCAAGTCAAAACCAACAACCAAAAACCAACAACTCAACAACCAAACAAACCCAAAAACCAACAAGTTTCACTTTCCCTTTTAAAACCGAAAAAAAAACAGCTTATTTTTTTCTCATATGAGCAACAAAGAAATCAACCCCACAATAAAACGTCAAAATTTTTTGGCCCAAATAACCCAACAACCCAACAACCAACAAAACCGAAAAAAAAACCCCAGTCCCCACTCATGCAACCAATCAACCCAATAAGAATCAGACCCAAAAAGCAAAACCAATCAACTCAAGAAACCAATCAACTCGTAAAAAAAAACCCAGCACAGCTCAAGTAACCTATCAGAACCCTTTTCACCAACAAAGCCCATCCACCAATCGAGCACATACCGTGTTTTCCCCAATAGTAAACACCCCCCCATAGTAAAATAGCGGGAGTTTAGGACTTTGACAAATTAAACTACCCCAAAGTAACGTATAAACTACGTTGTTGCCTCGGGCGCCGACAGGGAACCTTCAGTATAGCCTCCTCAGGACGCATAACTGAACCCATACACGCACATGTCCGGGATGCGCGGCCCGGCACTTCCCGGTTCCCCCTATCCCCCTCCCCTTTAAGGGGAATCCAACCGGGGAAAGGGGGCCCCCCCCCCCCCGGGGGCCCCGGGGGCTGGGTGCCCCCGGGGGGGTTTTCCCCCGGGCGCCCGCAAAGGGCCGCCCCCTTTTTTTTTTTTTGGGGGAAAAAAAAGACAAGGGGGAGCCGGGAAACCAGGGGTTTTTTTTTTTTTTTTTTTTATTTTTAACCCCCCCTGCCAAACCCTCCCCCCCTAAACCCCCTATAACCCGCCACAGCGCCCTAACGCCTTTTGCCCCCCCCCGCTACCGCCGCCCCCCCACCGGTTAATCCTAACCGCTCCAATCCAAAAAATGGCTTGCTTAACCTTTCACGCACTTTGGGGGTAAAGTTTCCTCCGCCCCGGGGGCCCTACAATACCAGGGACAAGAGGGGGGGGGTAAGGGGGCTTCCGGGCAAATTTTCCCCCGCCCCCCCGGGCCCCCCCCCCCGGGGGGGGGGGGGGGGGGGCCCCCCAAAAAAAAAAAAAAGAGGGGGCGGGGTGGGGGGGGCCCCCCCCGGGAAAAAATTTTTTGCAGGGGGGGGGGGCATTAAGTGTTTTATTTAAAGGGGCTGTACTTTGAAGTGAAGGAGGGGGGTTTTTTTTTTTAGTTATACAGGGGGGGGGGAAAATTTTAGTTTTAAGTTAGGAAATTTTTTTTTATTTTTTTTTTTTTTCCAAAATTTTTGTCAGGGGGGGCCTATAAATCTTTTTGTGCAAATTTTTTAAACACTTTTTAGGCGGGAGGGGGTTTTTTTTTTGTTAAAAAAAGGGGGTTTTTAAAATTTTTTTAATTTGCAGAGGGGGGGAATCTTTTTATTTGGGAGGGGCCCCCAAAACTTTTTTTTCGGGGGGGGAATTATTTTTTTAGGGGGGGCTATTTATCATTGTTTATTGGGGGGGGGGGGTTTTTATGTTTTTATTAGGGAGGGGGAAAAATGTTTAAAAAGGGTGGGCTTTTTTTGAAAAGAAGGGGGGCCATTTCCCAAAAATTTTTAAGGGGGGGGATTTACAAAAGTGGGGGGGGAAATTTTTTTTGCGGGACTTTTTTTCTAATTTGAGGGGGATACAAATTAAAGGGGGGGGAAATTTTTTCCCCCCAAAGGGGGGGAATTTTTTAAAAATTGTCCAAATTCAGGGGGGGGTTTTTAACTTAAAAACAAAAACTAAATTTAAATAAATTGCTTTTAGCCAAAAACACCTAAAAAAATTGGGGGTTTTTAACGATTTTTTTCCCCAAACCCGGAGACAGTGTAAGGTTAGATTTAACAGTTTTACAATACAACACAAGTGTATCACAGTGTTGAGAAATCTGGTGGAGATTAAAACTTTATGGTCTAACTTTATACCTTTTATAACTTGGCCTACTTTTTGCCACTAATTTTGGGTGCAATGTGGCACACCCTATAACACGCCCCACTTTCCATGAAGCCACACCCCTTTTATACTAAGGCCGCACCCTTTTGTCAGACACGGCACAAAAGTGTCTAGAAACTGTCTAAAACATATAATAAACGTGGTATAAAGCATGTAATCCATTATTTTTAGCACAGATTGTGCCAGAATTCTGGTGCTACTGCCTTGATAAAAGTGCCCCAATGGACCAGATACAAGAACAGTGTCCAAATGGAAAGTGTTTTAGGCAGTGCGGCATCAATTTTGAGTCCATGCTGATCTTTGAAAGTGTCTCATGGTCCTTTCTAAATGTGTCACGTCATAAGACAAACCGGCCCTGCGGAAAAAAGTGCCCTATGCTTGAATAATTTTGTCTAAGCCTTGCCACTTTGGCAATAGCATGAAGAACGACACATGAGCTGCGACATGAGAGCTACATAAATGTCCGTCGTATCGTACGAATTGCCAGACGCCCCCCTGAACAGTGGCACAGACAAAAGTGCTGGTCTTGTCGGAGAAATTCCTTCTTTTTGGCACAAATGCTTTTGTAATATGTCAGATACGGCCCACACCATTATTTTTGTCTCAACCAACACCAGAAAACTGGCTCAACAACTTTAAAGAGGTTGTCTCACTACAAGGATTGCTGCTTTTTATGTGAAAAATCTTGCAAAATCAAGTCACTTTGCAAAATATGTCCATTTAGGCTATGTTCACACGGCTTATTTAGAACATTACATCGATTGCCGACGAAACCCGTTCCGAATAAGTTGAAAATCAGTAATAAGCTATCACTAAGTGTGGCACGTATTTGTAACTGATTTCCCGACGGATTCACCATCTCCATTCATTGTAGGTGGTGAATCCGTCCGTAAATAATTGACATGCACATTGTTTTTTTCCGTCCGGATTGCCGTCGTCAATCCGCGGCGGCAATCCGGCATGGAAATACGCGTCGTGTGAACGACGAGCCGTATTTTCTATTGAAATCAATAGAAAATAGGCTGTTACTTATTTCTGACTGATTTGCCGACGATTGACGATGGGGCAATCCGTCGGCAAATCCGCGGCGAAATAAGCCGTGTGAACGAGGCCTAACAGTTGTCCTACCTATTCCTAATATCCCCTCTTGTATGGGCTGAAATCAGCTCCTCAGGTCGCTATAGCTACAGACCTTTTTTGATCTATCCTAAATAGGCTGCCCAGCACTGGTTGCTATAGCTACAGACCTTTTGAATCTCTCCTGATACCTGCCAGCACTGTTCGCTATAAGCTACAGACCTGTTTAAGATACTTTTCCTATGTACGCCTTTTTATCCCTAAGGCCCACACTGGTTCCTATGGCTACAGACCCTGTTTGTTTTAAGGGGACCTTCATGCTGACCTGTTTTTGTGCTGCCAGCACTGGTTCCTATGGCTACAGACCTTTTTTGATCCCCTCCTGATAGCTGCCAGCGCTGGTTGCTAAGCTACAGACCTGTTCAATCTCTCCTGATAGCCTCCCAGCATGGTTGCTATAGCTACAGACCCTGTTTGATCTATCCGGGCTGCCAGCACTGGTTGCTATATCAAACAGACCTGTTCAATTTTCTCCTTATGGGCTACCGCACTGGTTGCTATAGCTACAGACCTTTCAACCTCCTGATAGCGGGCCAACACTGGTTGCTGATTTTAAGCTACTGAGACCCGGGTTCAAGCATTACTCTCTCTGAAGACTCCCAGCCATTGCAACTAGGTTGTTTTTATAGGTATCAAGACAGACCTGTATGATCTCTCCTGATAGGCCTGCCAGCCCCTGGTTGCTATAGCTACAGACCTGGCTTTTTTCTGCAGCCTAGAGAAGCCAGTAAACAACGCCCCTGAATTCAAAGTGAAACCAAGAAAACAGGACTGAGGTGAGATGAATCAATGTAGTGAGACAACCCCTTTAATGTTATTTTTGTACTCGTTTTTCTTATATTACGTATTTAGACCCCTTTTATGATGCTTAAAAATAAATAATAATTATGCGCCCCCAGATTTTTATGTCGTCCACCCTAAAGCAATCTTACGTAAGGAGAAGCCTGTGTAGGTAAGGAGTGGGGGGTCATAGTGACGCCACCGATAAGCCGTGCAATCCTGACAGACAGGTTCTCTGCAGGTGTGCTTAATACAGGAGGGGGAATAGGACGGAGAAGGAGGATTGTGTCTGTAGGTGTGGCATCCAGTGTAAGGAAACACCATCCTCACACAGTTTAGAAGTAAAACTTCCTCAGCTTCCAGCACTGACAGCAGCAGGGAAACCACACGGAAAAACCCTGCTCCGAAAACAGGCTCGGTCAGCGGCTGTGCGAGCCACCCCGGAAAGATGGCCACCAACATCGCCAAAGATGAGGTAAGTGCAGAGGACGGCTGCGGTCACCTGCGGCGGGGGCTGACGGGTGCGCCTGCTCCCATGCAGGTGTGGGCTCGCTGATGATGTACGGGCTGCCTGCACGTCCTTCCATCTTTTGCAATGTTGTGGGTGTCACAATTGTAGTCGCGGGCACTTTATCAAAGTTTAGAACGGCCTCGGGCGACGCGCTGCATGTTTTTGTACTGAACTATAATTCTCAGTATTTGTGCCAAGAAACACATAGCCACAGCAGTAGATCATCAGAGGAAGAAATGCTGCCCGGGAAGCTTTCCCTCTGCTGAAACCACACGCGATAGGAAACGGATCAGGACAAGGCTCTCATTTCAAGTTGATCAACATTTTTTCGGTATTATCTGCGCCTGGGAAAGCTGGGTGACGTGCAAGATGGCGGTCATTACCAACAATGTCAGATGCCTTGTGACAAATCTCTATGACATACAGCCAGGGCTGCACCCAGAAATGTTGCTTCAGGGTAGATCTGAAGTTATTGGTAAAATTTACTTACTTATCACTCGCCTCTGGTGAAAGCCTGGACCATGACATTGCGGGCTCCCACATATAAGATGTAGATGTATGAAACGCCGCGGCAGTTTTCTGGCGTGTTTTATGTCAAAAGTATTGCATTGCGCCATGTCCGACATATGTATGAAAGTTTTGCGCCAAAAACTAAGGGCGATATCTATGAACCCTGCCGCTGACACGCCAGTTCTAAATAACTTTAAGGTAGTGCAGAATGTACCAGAATGTTCTTCTGCAGGTCATACATACAGGACAGTGTAGAGCCAATACCAAAAGTCAGGCTCAGGCACCACCTTTACCCTGGTCTGTTCTTTTTGCGGTCTACATACAGGGGGTTTTGTAAGCCCCTAACAAGTTGGCTCGGGGACCACCTTTTACCCTGGTTTGGCTGGTTCTTTGCAGGTCATACATAAGGGGGGTTTTAGAGCCAATACCCAAGTCGGGCTCAGGCACCACCTTTACCCTGGGTTGGGTTCTTTCAGGGTCAACATAAAAGGGCATTAAAGGGGCCCAAAACCCCCAAAATCTGGCTCAGGGGACCACCTTTACCCTGGTTGTTTTTTCTGAGGTCATACTACAGGCAGTGTAGAAACCCCAAAAACCACAAGTCTGGGGCAGCACCACCTTTTTCCCTGGTCTGGGTTTCTTCTGCAGGTCATCATACAGGGGAGTGTAGAGGCCAATACCACAAGTCTGGTCAGGCACCCCTTTACCCTGGTCTGGCTGTTCTTCTTTTCAGGTCATACATACAGGGGGAGTGTAAGCCAATACCCACAAGTTGGCTCGGGGACCACCTTTTTCCCTGTCTGTTTTTTCTGCAGGTCTTCATCAGGGGGAGTGTAGAGCCAATACCACAAAGTCTGGCTCAGGCCCACCTTTCCCTGGTCGTTTTCTTTGCAGGTCATCTAAGGGGGAGTGGGAAGCCAATACCACAAGTTGGGGTCAGGGGGCCCCCCTTTACCCTGGGTTCTGTTTTTCTGCAGGTCTACAACAGGCAGTGTAGAGCCCAATACCACAAGTCTGGCTCAGGCACCCCCTTTTCCCCGTCTGTTCTTCTGACGTCAACATAAGGGCAGTGTAGAAAACCAATACCACAAGTCTGGGGTCAGGCACCACCTTTACCCTGGGGGCTGTTCTTTCTGAGGTAACATACAGGGGGAGTTAGGCCAATACCACAAGTCTGGCTCAGGCCCACCTTTACCCCTGGTCCCGTTCTTCTGCTCTACATAAGGGCAGTTAAGCCAATAACAAGTCTGGCCCCGCCACCACCTTTACCCTGGTTGGCGTTTTTGCAGGTCATACTTTACAGGGGGGGGGGGGTGTAGGGGGCCAAATAAAAGTCTGACTCAAACCCAACCTTTACCCTTCTGGTGTTTTTGCGGCCCCAAACATCAGGGCCCGTAACAATAAAAAACTGGCTTAAAGGAATTACCCTGGTCTGTTCTCTCGGCAAATCGGGGGAGTGTAAGCCATTTTCCACAATTAGCTAGGAACCTTTACCCCGGCTGCCTGCACATACTTTCAGGTTTTAGGGGCCAATCCCAAGTCTGGCTGGAAAACCCCCTTTTTCCCCGGTTGGTGTTTTTGGTATAAATGGCCCGTTAGGCCAATTAACCACAAGCTGGGTCAGGACCAGTTTTTTTCCCTGGGGGTCTGTTCTTTCGGTCATACTCGGGGGAGTGTAGAGCCAAACCACAAGTCTGTGGACATTTCCCCCGGGGGGCTGTTTTTGGGCATACTTTAACATGAGGAATACACAACTTTAAAGGACCCCCCACCCGGTTGGCTGTTCTTCTGAGGTCATTTTTTTATTACAGGGGCAGTTGAAATAAATTTTTGGGGCCCACCTTTACCCTTTCGTTCTTCGCAGAATACTTACAGGGATTGGCCCAAACCCCAATCCTGGCTAGGGGGAACCTTTCCCGGGGTTTCCCCTTTCTTTCAGGTATAATAGGGAGGGGTTTTTTAAAAGTTGGGGTTAGCCCCCTTTCCCTGGTTGTTTTTTGCAGGCAAATAAGGGAGTTAGGCCAAAAACCCAAGTTTTTTTTAGGCCCCCCTTTATGTTGGCTGTTCCTGCAGGTATTTAAGGGGGGTTAAGAATCTAAAGGTGTCTAATTCTATGAATGTGGTCCGACGCGCCCCGGAGCGCCCCAAATCTTTGGTGCAATACAAAGTGTTGGGGCCGTTGCCGTTTGCGCCAAAGTTTGGGAAATGGACTGTTATAACCATGGGAACAGGGCTCCGACAGTTTTTTTGGGACAAAACCCCAGAATACTGCCGCAGCCCCGTTCATAGATGTCGCCCTAAGCCTCCATTCGACGTGCTAGACAATTTCGACTGTGCCAATTATAGGGGGCGTGTCGTGCCACATTCATAATTTTTGGGACACATTATGAATGGGGCCTCGTCGAATTCTAAAAAAATTTACTGCACTAATAAATGCATTTTAAAAGTGGCGAAGTTTGGACAAACTTTGTCCCCTTTTTTGCGCACAGCTTTTGCTACAAGGGGGACACATTTATAAAGTGTGTGAGCCCTTTCAAACATATGGACGAATGATACACTAAGCTAAATAGAGGTACGACTGTCTAGTCTGAGACAATTTTAATACATCTGGCCCTATGTCTTGAAAATATTTAGGGCCACATGTATGAAAACTGTCTAAGTCTAAAACTCACTTTGTTGCCATACAACCAACCAGAGCCCATAGCAGCCAATCAACCCCAAAAGCAACCATCAAGCCATAGAAACCAATCAGAGGCCCCTTTTTTTTTCCCAGAGCACTATATGAAATGAAGGGCCCTGATTGGTTGTTTTGGGCTCGGGTTGGTTGCTATGGGCTCTGATTGGCTGCTAGGGGCTCTGGTTGGTTGCTATGAGCAACAAAGTGATTTTTTAGCCTAGACAGTTTTCATACGGGGTTTTTTTGGGGGTGTTGGATGCAATGTGGTACTCGGGTCTAGGGAGTAATAAGGATTGTAAGGATCCCATATGGGTTTAAAAGCGGGGAAGGTCCTAAAGTATTGGACCACTCCCAAGAGAGAATTATCTCTTGGACAGGGCCTGTATAGTGACATACAGAGTGCTACAGGTCTATACAATGAACCCATAGTGGGCTCCATGTCTTTGTATCATGCCCCATAGCAATGGGTTTTAAAGGGACCCTGTCACATTAAACAAGCTCTCTGATATTGTATCGCAGGAGGAGCCAAGTAGATTGATATATATAGTTTTTGGGAAATGATGTAGTAGAAATAGTAATTTATTTATTACTATATCTGTTTATTTTGTGTTAAGGAATATAGGGGGGATTTTCAGGGATTGACACTATTTAAATTTGGACTTCAACGAAAGACGTCAGTCACTGACAAACTCCGCCTACCGGACTCCTTAACCCAGAATAAATAGATATAGGAATAAATTAATTAGTTTTAACACAAAAGCTGAAAATGAAGCATCATGGGAGCGGAGTGGACTGGAATATTATAAATGACCCCCTTTGGGTCTGTTGAAACAAAGAGATTGGATCAGCTTTTTACACACATTAATTTTTCAGACTTTTTGTACGAATGGGGATAATTTTGAATGCAAAAAAAAAACAGGAATGTGTGGTATTTAGCAGAAAAACAGTAGGATGCATGGGAAAGTGTCATTTTCTGCTTTTCAGAGTAGAAAATTGTTAAAATTGCAGGCAGTCACAGTATTACCCAGATATACTATTACATGTACAGTATATATATAAGAAATTATATTACAGTACTCCCAAAGTTCAGAGCACAGAAGAAAACGTGTGGTCTGGTTCTTGCTGACATATGTATACCTGTAATGAAACTGTTGTATTGTTCATCCAGAGCCTTCTGGTTCATGAAAATTATTCCAGAACAACAAATCAACAATTGTAGAGTAAGAGAGAGCAGACAATGTAGGGAGCTCTATGCCATTCAGGGTCTGTGGAAAGCAGAGTGACAACCTCCATAAACATTGAGTGACTGCTACTCATTACAATATACACTACGCCAAAAAAAGTTCAGGATATTTGGCTTTTGGGGTGAAATTTATGGAAAAATAAACATTTCACGCTCCACTCATATTATGTCCTGAAGTCGGCCATGTAAGTGGTAGTATGCAATGCTGATTTCCTCATCTCACACATTTTAAAGGGGTTGTCTCACTACATTGATTCATCTCACCTCAGTCCTGTTTCTTGGTTTCATTTGAATTCAGGGGCGTGTTTATTGGCTTCTACTAGGCTGCAGTAGAAGCCAGGTCTGTAGCTATAGCAACCAGTGCTGGCAGCCTATCAGGAGAGATCAAACAGGTCTGTAGCTATAGCAACCAGTGCTGGCAGCCTATCAGGAGAGATCGAACAGGTCTGTAGCTGTAGCAACCAGTGCTGTCAGCCTATCAGGAGAGATCAAATAGGTCTGTAGCTATAGCGACCAGCGCTGTCAGCCTGTCAGGAGAGATCAAACAGGTCTGTAGCTATAGCAACCAGTGCTGGCTGCCTATCAGGAGCGATTGAACAGGTCTGTAACTATAGCAACCTGAAGAGCTGATGCAGCCCATACAAGAGGGGATATGTAGGAATAGGTAGGACACTGTTAATGGACACATATTGAAAAGTGACTTCTTTTTGCAAGATCTTTAACATAAAAAGCAGAAATCCTTGTAGTGAGACAACCCCTTTAATGAAACAAAAGCCAACACCAGTGCAGGGTGTACACCATCAGAAAAATGTCTTAATGTGTCCTGTGGCCTTGAGCATCAATTACAGCTTGACAACGACGTCTCATGCTGTTCACCAGTGGAATTACTATGGCTGTTGCATTGTATATTGTGCACTGTGGTTGTGGCACTGTATATTGGGCACTGTGGTTGTGGCACTGTATATTGGGCACTCTGTGGTTGTGGCACTGTATATTGGGCACTCTGTGGTTGTGGCACTGTATATTGGGCACTGTGGTTGTGGCACTGTATATAGGGCATTCTGTGGTTGTGGCACTGTATATAGGGCAATCTGTGGTTGTGGCACTGTATATTGGGCACTGTGGTTGTGGTACTGTATATCAGGTATTCTGTGGTTGTGGCACTGTATATTGGGCACTGTGGTTGTGGTGCTGTATATTGGGCACTCTGTGGTTGTGGCACTGTATATTGGGCACTGTGGTTGTAGCACTGTATATTGAGCACTCTGTGGTTGTGGCACTGTATATCGGGTATTCTGTGGTTGTGGCACTGTATATTGGGCATTCTGTGGTTGTAGCACTGTATATTGAGCACTCTGTGGTTGTGGCACTGTATATTGGGCATTGTGGTTGTGGTACTGTATATTGGGCACTCTGTGGTTGTGGTACTGTATATCGGGCACTCTGTGGTGCTGTATATTGGGCACTCTGTGGTTGTGGCACTGTATATTGAGCACTCTGTGGTTGTGGCACTGTATATTGGGCACTCTGTGGTTGTGGCACTGTATATTGGGCACTCTGTGGTTGTGGCACTGTATATTGGGCACTCTGTGGTTGTGGCACTGTATATTGGGCACTCTGTGGTTGTGGCACTGTATATCGGCCACTCTGTGGCATTCTGTGGTTGTGGCACTGTATATTGAGCAATCTGTGGTTGTGGCACTGTATATTGGGCACTCTGTGGTTGTGGCACTGTATATTGGGCACTCTGTGGTTGTGGCACTGTATATTGGGCACTCTGTGGTTGTGGCACTGTATATTGGGCACTCTGTGGTTGTGGCACTGTATATCAGGCACTCTGTGGTTGTGGCACTGTATATTGGGCATTGTGGTTGTGGTACTGTATATTGGGCACTGTGGTTGTGGTACTGTATATCAGGTATTCTGTGGTTGTGGCACTGTATATTGGGCACTGTGGTTGTGGTGCTGTATATTGGGCACTCTGTGGTTGTGGCACTATATAATGAGCACTCTGTGGTTGTGGCACTGTATATTGGGCACTGTGGTTGTGACACTGTATATTGGGCACTCTGTGGTTGTGGCACTGTATATCGGGCATTCTGTGGTTGTGGCACTGTATATTGGGCACTCTGTGGTTGTGGCACTGTATATCGGGCATTCTGTGGTTGTGGAACTGTATATCGGGCATTCTGTGGTTGTGGAACTGTATATCGGGCACTCTGTGGTTGTGGCACTGTATATCGGGCACTCTGTGGTTGTGGCACTGTATATTGGGCACTCTGTGGTTGTGGCACTGTATATTGGGCACTGTGGTTGTGGCACTGTATATCGGGCATTCTGTGGTTGTGGCACTGTATATCAGGCACTCTGTGGTTGTGGCACTGTATATTGGGCACTCTGTGGTTGTGGCACTGTATATTGGGCACTCTGTGGTTGTGGCACTGTATATTGGGCACTCTGTGGTTGTGGTACTGTATATTGGGCACTCTGTGGTTGTGGCACTGTATATTGGGCACTCTGTGGTTGTGACACTGTATATCGGGCACTCTGTGGTTGTGGTACTGTATATTGGGCACTGTGGTTGTGGTACTGTATATCGGGTATTCTGTGGTTGTGGCACTGTATATTGGGCACTGTGGTTGTGGTACTGTATATCGGGCATTCTGTGGTTGTGGCACTGTATATTGAGCACTCTGTGGTTGTGGCACTGTATATTGAGCACTCTGTGGTTGTGGCACTGTATATCAGGCACTCTGTGGTTGTGGCACTATATATCGAGCACTCTGTGGTTGTGGCACTATATATTGGGCACTCTGTGGTTGTGGTACTGTATATTGGGCACTCTGTGGTTGTGGCACTGTATATTGGGCACTCTGTGGTTGTGGCACTGTATATTGGGCATTTTGTGGTTGTGGTACTGTATATTGGGCACTGTGGTTGTGGTACTGTATATCGGGCATTCTGTGGTTGTGGCACTGTATATTGGGCACTGTGGTTGTGACACTGTATATCGGGCATTCTGTGGTTGTGGCACTGTATATTGAGCACTCTGTGGTTGTGGCACTGTATATCGGGGCACTACTGTGGTTGTGTTACTGTATATCAGGCACTCTGTGGTTGTGGCACTGTATATTGGGCACTCTGTGGTTGTGGCACTGTATATTGGGCACTCTGTGGTTGTGGCACTGTATATTGGGCACTCTGTGGTTGTGGCACTGTATATTGAGCACTCTGTGGTTGTGGCACTGTATATTGGGCACTCTGTGGTTGTGGCACTATATACTGAGCACTCTGTGGTTGTGGCACTGTATATTGAGCACTCTGTGGTTGTGGTACTGTATATTGGGCACTCTGTGGTTGTGGCACTGTATATGTGCACACTCTTTGACTGTGACTCTGTTTATGGACCCACTCCTTGGCTGTTACACTGAATGTGGGGGTACTTTATATTTGTAGCATTGGATGTGGGGGCAGTATCGGACTGGGGTGCTTAGGGCCCACAGGTGGAGGTGATTCTAGGGGCCACCAGTTGAGCTGTTTTGTGCATCATTGGAAGATTTTCTGCTTTCTCCAGACTCTGCAAAGTTTGGTGTATAGAAAATTAGAGCAACCATTCTACAGTCTGCAACCAACAAGTGCAGCAGGAAGTATCTAGATGTTTGATGATCTACAAATGTACATCCCGTGTTATCTGTTCCTGCAGAGTAAGGTCATGCCTTTGCTTACACAGCTAGGGCTGATTATATTATGTCTACACCAGAGGATGCAATTAGAAAGACAAATTATCTTTGCAGGTTTGTAGCACTTGCTGCTTTTTTAAAGAGACACTTCTACCAGAAAGGAGTATTTCTTCCAATGGGTGTTCCCCCGACAGACCTTGATGACCTATAGCTAGGATATGCCTTTTTCTGTGAATTTTTTGTTATGTAGCAGGACTACTTAGTAACCCTTTAGATGCCGCGGTGATTGCTGCTACGGTATCTAAATGGATGAAAAACATGTCAAGATTGCAGGGTGCTGCTCAATTAACAGGATGGCTTGAAGCCATGTGAAGGTTTCCATCGCTGCCATGTCTCCCATTTTATCCCAGGCAGGAGGTGATAAAACCACCATCTTAAAACACCCTTCTGCATGGTTTATACAATGTAGACGGGTGTAATGACAATAAGCATCTGGTGTTCAAGTACGGAAAGTCAAAGTAAATAAAAAAAAATTATGTTTTAAAAATAAATACAGGCAGTCCCCGATTTACACAGTTCCGACTTACATCTGTCCCGTAGTTACAAACAGACTTATGGGGAATGCTGGCACTTGTAGTTCAATGTTCTAAAGCAGATAGTGTCAGTGGAACGATAAGTTCCAGCATGCCATAGCTATACATGAGGTAAAAAATTAGGTGAAATCTTCTTAACAGGGGTACAGACAGCAAAACAAAACCTTTTGTGCTGGAGTTACATTTAATTAATATACTTGTTCCGACTTACATACAAATTCAATTTACCGTATTTTTTGGACTATAAGACGCACTTCTTTCCCCCCAAAATTTGGGAGGAAAATGGTTGTACATCTTAAAGTCCGAAAAATACGGTAGGTGCGTCTTATGGTCCGGTGGACTATAAAAAAATTACCCTCTGGATTTATATATATATATATATATATCTATCTATCATTATATATATATATATATATATATATATATGTATATATATATATATATAATTATATATATATATATGATATATAGACTTTTAAGTCTTCTTCCACTTAGTACAGCACCCATTTCTATATTCTTACTTGGTGTGCAGAACCATTTACTTACTAATTATGGTCCGGTGCGTCTTAAGGTCCAAAAAATACGATAAGAACAAACCTACAGTTCCTATCCTGTTCATAACTCGGGGACTGCCTGTACATACATACATACATACATATATATATATATATATATAATATATATATATATATATATATATATATATATATATATATATATAAAAAGTTCACATCACCCCCTTTTGCCATTTTACAAATAAATAAATAAAATAATAAAAAAGTTACACCTTCAATTGGTCTTTAAAATCTATCAAAATATAACATCATTTATCCCGTACCCTGAACACTGTAGAAGAAAAAAATTCCAAAACTAAAATCACAGTTTTTTGGTCATTTCCCCTAAAAATTGGAATATAAGTGATCTAAAAAGTCTCATCTACTCTAAATTAGCACCAACAAAAAGTACACTTCAGCCCACAAAAAATGCCCCCTCACTCAGGTCCAGAGGTGGAAGAACAAAACAGCTGTTGGTCGCAGAAAATGGCGCCGTGGGCCAAATTTCAAAAATAGAAAAGGTTTAGATTTTTTTTACGGTGCTAAAACATAACAAAAACCCTACATATTTGGTATTAATGGAATCATATCGACCTGCAGAATACAGAGAACACATTATTTAAACTGAAGAGTGAACGCCGTATAAAAATACACCCTGTAAACATGGCGCAAGTGTGTTTTTTTTTTCACATTTCTGCCCCCATTTAGAATTTTTTTTGCAGTTTCCCAGTACATTCTATAGTACGGTCAATGACATAATTAGAAAGTACGTAAAAATAAGAGCCCTCATATTTCCATATAGGTGAAAAAAGTTATGGTTCTGGGAAGACGGAGAGGGAAAAAACAAACGTTAAAAAAAAATGCTTGGTCCTTAAGGGGTTAAAACTGAATACAAAATATTTGAACTAATCTGCCACTGAGCATAAAGGGGCTGGAAGTCCTGGAGAGAATTCAAAGTAATCTCAGTTTATAACCTGTTCTAGGTAGTGACAGTACAATAGCAGGTGGAGGGCGGGAGTGACAGGTCCATAGTGCTTTTTATAGACTGAGATAAACAGGGCCTACACACAGCGGGCAATGACAACATGAAGGAGAAAGAGTCTAGAAGGACAGTACGGAGTCAGCGGAGCAATGTCTAAGGGAGTGAGAACAATTCACAGAAAGCAAAGGGAATACAGGCCAATAGGAATAATATAAAACTTAAAGGGGTTGTCTCGCTACAATGATTGGGTTTTAATTAAAAGATCTTTAAAAAACAAACAGCTTTGCAATATATGTTCATTAAAAATGTCCTACTGATTTTGAGTTATCCCTGGTAGTAGGAGTGCATCAGCTCCTCAAATCACTATAGCCACCAACCTGTTGATTTTTCTCTCACTGGCTGTCAGTGCTGGTGACTCATCAGCTTCTCAATGCAGGTCGGAGCACAGAGCCCCTCCCGCACAGTATGAGGGCACTTGTGATGCTTCTGTAGGGGAGGGTGAGGGCTCTACTCCTGGCTTCTATGTCTGTGTAGCTGTGCTGCCTGGATTAACCCTGTGTGTGCCTGCTCCCTCCTGCTCTCTACACAGATTGAGGAGAGGAGGTGAGGCTGATCTGTGGTCAGTACGATGTGACAGCAGTGAAGTGTGTTACTATAATCATGATGTGTCTGTTGAGCTTTGACTATACTAATGGAACAGATCAGGGGGGCATGTGAACGGTTCATATCCCTCCCTGCTCTGCTGTATTAGTGACACACAGTGATTATAGTAACTCACTTAACAGCTGCCCTGTGTCCTGATGGGAGGACAGCACAGAACAGGGTTTGTTTGTTGTTGTTTGAGATGTCCATGGAGATTTGTATGCTAAGCAGGCGGTATAGGAATCTTTACATCCCCCCCTGCTCTGCTATTAGCATACACAGCTTCACAGAAATCTGGCTCCATAGCCACTCATAGATCAGCCCTCTCCCTGCTGTCTCCTGACTCTGTGGAGAGGAGCAGCAAGAGCTCGGCCACAGCAGCACAGTGCAGCTGATCCAGCAGTGAGCAGCAGATCTAGGCAGGCACACACAGGGTTAACTCTGGCAGCAAACCCCCTCGCCCTCCCCCCTGCTGTATAGAAGTTACTGCAGAGAGGAGAGCTGTCTGTGTGCTGAGGGGAGGGGGGAAGAGGGAGGAGAAGAGGCAGACAAGAAGCACGCCCCTGAATTCAAAAATCCTATGGTGCCAGACACACATAGGTAGGCTGAAAACCTATAGTGAGACAATTCCTTTAATTATTAATGAATCATATAAAACCACGGAACTAGCCCTATCACACCCTTAACTATACTCCTGCCTAGCTATCATAAGACTGCCGCCCCGAAAAGAGCGACCCAAAAAATCTCCTAGCAATCACGCATGTTCTTTATACTATCTGATGTTGGAGTTATATTTGGAGTTAGGAGTTATATTTAGTATCTATCAGAGATTTTTTATTTTTTAGAAATTTCTATCTGCCTTGCAGCATGACTATTTTCCCTGATTTTGATAGGGTTCTATAGGGTGATTGCTAGGAGATTTTCTGGGTCGCTCTTTTCGGGGCGGCAGCCCTATGATACATAGGCAGGAGTATAGTTAAAGGGGATTTATCACTTCATCAGTTCGGCTGTTCTCTTGAAGCTTGATTCTCTCAGTTCCTGAAATCCAGGGGCGTTTCTTCCCTTCCCAGCTGGGTGTTTCTTAACTGAAGGGGGATGACGTAATCCCCCCTTCACTGTTCATGCTCGCTCTCAAGTCAGTGTTTTCAACCCCCCCCACCTACCTCCACATGTCACTGTGTCGTTTCTCTCCCTATGCAGTCTTATTTTGTAAGAGCTGTTTACATACCACTGCCTTCAGTTTAGAGTCTTCTATGAACTCAGAGCGCTGATCTCTTCTCCTCTCACAGCTGGAGGTTTGTTACAGGAATCCAGACTTCTATGAACTGATCCAGAGCACAGATCCGACTCCCTTCCATGTTTACACAAGGCACCGAGGCACAATTCTGCTGTTTTCTGATTGTAGAAACAGCTGCAGTGGCACTGAGGAGCTGGTGGCTGTATAGAGTGAAATTGTTGCCGGCCCCTTACACGCAGGAGCATTAGGCACCGAGGCACAATTCTGCTGTTTTCTGGTTGTAGAAGCAGCTGTAGTGTTACTGTGCAGCTGCTAGCTGTACAGAGTGAATTGTTGTCGGCCCCTTATTCTGAGTGAGAGAGGCAGGAATGCGCGCTCCCGTGAATACGACCGGGGGCCGAACAGAATGTAAATTAGTAGAGCAATCGGCCAATGAAATGAAAGGAGGTGGGATCCGACCAGCACTGGGGAACAGTGTTTACAGAAAACGAAGATAAGGGAGACAGTGAAAACAAGACAGCTTTGCTAATGACATCCAATTGCAAAGTTGCTTGTTTTCACTGTCCCCTTATTCTGAAGACCGTTTAATGAAATGATACAACCCCTTTAAGGGTGTGATAGGTTTAGTTCCCTGGTTTTATATGATTCATTAAAAGTTAAGTTTTATATTATTTCTATTGGCCTGTATTCCCTTTGCCTTCTGTGAATTGCCGACTTACTGTGGGAGTGGCCGGTATTGATTACTATTTGGGGTGGATTTTGTCCAGATCACCCTATTCCTAATTTCTGGTCCTGTGATGATCTAGGAGTGAGAACAAGACAAATCTGGGCCTCCAGCCAAAGGTTTTGCGGATTGGAAAAAATGAGCAGCGTTATGTTCTCTTCTATCTGTCTCCAGAAACGTTCAATCAGTGACAACACAAGGATGTGCAGTCTCAACGTCGTTACCATATGGGGTTGTCACTGTTCTGAACCGCCAGGGTACACAGTTATGTGGTGCTACTCCCTTCTTGCCATATTGTCTGCTGACATGGCAGTCATATAACTAAGGTCCTGTGCAGATTATGGCTTCAATCTACATTGAGTGCGTATACAACAAAAAGATACCACTGTACATATTAACCCAGCACATAGGGCTCCATTAACCTGGTGGAGGCCAAAAGAGTGCCCTTATAATACTGCAAAAGAGTATAGGTCGGTAGAATTCTGGCGATACCCAATGTGTATACTTTTTTTTCCCATTTTACTAGTGTCACTCAATAATAGCACACTCCAAGAAAACAAAAGTGAAATGCCTGTCTTTATTTTATTTATCGTCTTTTCGAGGGTCTGATTAATTTAAGGGTCTGGTCTCGGGTCTGTTGTACAGGTTTGATTAAAGGGGTTTTTCTCATTAGGCTGTTTCACTGGCTCACTGGTGTTTTTGAATCATTCTGTCTCCTCAGGCTGTGGGTGGTTCTATGGCAGTGATTAGCATATATTAAAGGGGTTTTGCCCCAAAGTAAAGTTGACGTGGGAAGCTTGTAAATTAAATATTAAACATTTTCACCATTCATCATTATTAAAAATTCTGCAAAGTTTTTGTCCTAGCTGCTCCTTTAGGGATCCATTGTTTACAGCTCGTCTCCAGGGGATACGACCAGGGCTGAGAGCTCCTCAGTCCTGGTCGCACATGCTCAGACATCACCTCTCCTCTCAGGCAGCTACTGAGTGTTCAAACCCCAGGTGCTGTCATTCTACTCCCATCCTCTGTCCTCCTTAGTAATTAGTCAAACAGTGCAAATAAATAAAAAAGAAATGAGGTCTGTGCACTGATAAAGAGAAAAAAAAATCCACAGGTTTGGTTCCTGCACGGATTTGAACCCAGGACCCTCGTGCTGTAAGGCAAAATTTTTTACCTCTGAGCTACATTGTGTCTACTCACAGCTCTCTACATAAACAGACCTTTCTTTGACAAGCTTGAGGAAAGGCCTGGTGATGTCATCCTGCAGGGTCACATGATATGCAGTTCAAATAAATCACTAACGAATTATTGTACTGGTCTGATTTGGAGTCTAAATTAGTTTGGTGGTTGTGATATCGCAAAGAATTATGGTGAATCTGGTCTGGAGTCTAATATATTTAAAGGCCTGAACTGTGCCCTAAATTATCCTAGAGGTTTGGTCTGGGGTCTTAATGAGTTTAGAAGTCTTGTCTGGAGTCTTATTTATGGGATCTTTTCTAGAGTCCAATTAATTTAGGGCAGTTGAATCAACCTAGGTACCTGGTCTGTGGTCTGAATTGTTTTAGCGGTTTGATCTGGGGTCTGACTTAGTTTAGGGTTCATGCAGCGTTGGACTGGGGTGCCTTGGGCCACCAGTATAATTTAATTAAGGGTGCCCACCAGTGGAGTTGATTTTTAAGGACTACCAGTGGAGTTTATTCTGATGCCCACCAGTGAAGCTGATTCTTAGGGCCACCAGTGGTTTGGATACTTGGGGGCCCACCAGAGGAGTTTATTCAGGGGCCCACCCGGGGAGTTGTGGCGGGGGGCCCCTAGTGGAGTTGATTCTTGGGGCCACCAGTGGAGTTTATTCAGGGGCCCACCAGAGGAGTTGATTAGTGGGGCCACGAGTGGAGGTGATTGTTGGAGCCACTAGTGGAGTTGATTCTTGGGGCCACCAGTGGAGTTGATTCCTGGGGCCCACCATTGGAGTTGATTCTTGGGGCCACCAGTGGAGTTGATTCTTGGGGCCACCAGTGGAGTTGATTCTTGGGGCCACCAGTGGAGTTGATTCTTGGGGCCACCAGTGGAGTTGATTCTTGAGGCCACCAGTTGAGTTGATTCTTGGGGCCACCAGTGGAGTTTATTCAGGGGCCCACCAGAGGAATTGATTCAGGGGCCCACCAGTGGAGTTGACTCTTGGGGCCACCAGAGGAGTTGATTCAGGGGCCCACCCTACAATTGCTGTTCTGCCTCTTGCTTTTTGTCTCTTTTTCTCCACCTTTCTGCCCTCCAAAGGAAGTATAAGCAGTTTAAAAGAAGCTCCACATCTTCCGTGCTCAGGGGCCTAATCGGGGGTTTCCCCGTTCCCCTCATGTCTGGAGACTAAATTAACATAAAGAGGATAGGGTTTGATGTCTTCCATGCCCCATACTTCCTTTTGTACTATGGACATGTGTGGTGTCATTGTCTGTGAACATGTATCAGGTCATGTTGGAAGCTTTTGCAGAAGTTGTGTTTTTTTTTTAAGTGACTCAACCAGCAAGCGTGGCCTCACCCTAATTTTCTCCTACAGTTTTTAAACCCTTGAAGGGGCAGCATTCAAAAGTCTTGTTATATGGCCCATAGAAGGTAATGTACAGTTCCTGGTAACAATGAAACATTGATTTGTTTGCTCATTTGTAACTTTTTGGGACTGATATAATTTGAACCCCCCCATATGTATAACTCCCATACTATGAAGGAACCTACTATGTGTATGATTTGATTGAACTGAAAATCATGTGACCCAGCAGGCTGACGTCACCATGACTTCCCCCACAGTGTGCTCTCTAGTACAGGGGTCTTCAAACTGCGACCCTGCAGCTGTTGGGAAACTACAACTCCCATCATGCATTTATATTATCTATAACAGTGGGTATGATGGGAGTTTTAGTTTCCTAATAGCTGGAGGGCTGCAGCGTGATGACGTCACGTCGCCTACACTGGTCACCAGCTGTTGGGAAACTACAACTCCCATCATGCATTTATATAATCTGTAACAGTGGGCATAATGGAAGTTGTAGTTTCCCAACAGCTAGAGGGCTTGCAGTTTGAAGACCCTTGCTCTAGTAAAACATATGTCCATTTATGAAAAGAGTTGTAAGTAGTTACAATGTAGCTGAGTGGTTAACACTTCTGCCTTTCAGCATAATCCTAGGTGCAAGTCCCTGCAGGATCCAAACGTGTTTTTTTTATTGTTTCAATGCACAGACCTGATTGTGGATTCTTTTTATTTATTTGCACTGTTTGACTAATTACTAAGGAGCACAGAGGACGGGAGTAGAATGACAGCACCTGGGGTTGAACACTCGCTCAGCAGGGAGTGTGTGTGATTACTAATCAGGCAAAAGACTGACAGTAGCTGCCTGAGAAGAGAAGTGATATCGGAGGATGTGTGGCCAGGACTGAGGAGCTCTTGTCACTGGTCGTATCCTCTAGAGATGAGCTGTACACTACGGATTACTAAGGGAGCAGCGAAAACCCAAATGCTACAGAATTTTCTTAATAATAATGAATGGTGAAAATGTTTATTATTTAATTTGCAAGCTTCCCACATCAATTTTACTTCATGGAAAAATCTCTTTAACATCACGGTTATGGCTTTATTCAATAGGATACACCTGTATAAACATATGTCCGTGATATCATGATGGTTATTATGTCTTCATAAAAAGAATATTTTCTGTCAGTCAACAAAAAGCGTGTGCTGGATAGATCAGTCCTTTATGTACAATATAGGTTAACTCAAACAGAGAATATTTATTACTAAAATAAAAATGGCCTCAAACAATTAATGACCCTCCCCACTCTCCAAGACCCATAAGTTTTTTGTTTTCCTGTCCACATAGCTATATGAGGGCTTGTTTTTTGCAGGAAACATACTTAACCCAAATTTGAGCATTTTTTTTGTTTTTTTTTAACGGCGTTCCAGCTTTTGTTTAAATTATGTGTTATCTAAATTCAGCAGCCTGATACAATTCTGGCAATACCAGTCTTCTAGTTTTTAAATTTGCATTGCAGCGTCATTTTCTGTGACCGATAACTTTTTGATGCATTTTTCTGTGGGATGAAGTGTACTTCTTATTGATACCATTTTGGGATAGAAGCGACTTTTTTCATCACTTTTATTCCAAGTTTTAGGCGATCTGAAATGACCAGAAAAACACAATTTTGACATTTGGAATTTTTTTTTTCTTCTACGGTGTTTAGCGCATGGGATAAATGATGTTATACTTTTACGAACGCGACGATACCAATGATATGAAACTTTTTGATTATTTTATCAGTGGGTCATAAATCAGGCGCATTCTAGCGCTCGGGTGACATTTCTGGCTCAGGTAAACCACTTTGAAAGTGCTCTACCTGTTCCAGCAGTAATGCGCCTAGAGATGCCATAGTGAAGTTATAAATCTATAGCTTCGCTATGGTTCTTGTGCGCCCCGCCTCCCGCACGTCCCCCGAGATCGGGCGCATTACAAAGCATCGCAGGCACGTCATGCGCCCCGGAGTGGCGTGCGGGAGATCTAAAAATGTGTGAGCGGGGCTGCGCCTGATATCGGGCCGAAAAGACGGTAGATATCTTGCGCAGCCCCGTTCATACATGTCCTGTGTGTCAACTAATTTTACAATATCACAAGTCAAATTCCTCGAGTCCACGTGACCGAAGAGCTGTCCGGTAGCGTTAACCTTTGCTTGATGAAAGCAAATTTCCAAAACCTGTTATCAGAACATTAATATTACGTAATGGGTGACCATTGCTCATCCAGGTAATAACATGAGCCTCCTCTATTGAACTAGACCTTGACAGTTTTATTGCTTTGATATGGAGTAATAACCAATAGGACACAGGGTGTTCCTTACTGATAAATAGTCTACACAGCGCCAGGTGAATTATTAAGGTATTTCCTCCTATTATATATTTTATTGCTTATTAAAGAACTTGTCCATCTCATAAGAAAATGAAAAGAGCAGAGACTGGGCCCCTAGTAAAATAAAAAAAACGTATATTCACCTTCCCCCTCCTATTCATCCCCCAATGGTGTCCCCTCCCGGTTTTATGTTTACTTTTAAAGGACAAAAAGAAATGTAGGGGGCTGCGTCATATTCGGGGGCCCTTTTACCCCAAAAAAACGGGGCCCCACCCTGTTCTTTTAAAAGTTTTTAAAATTTCAGGTGCACTCCAAGATTGGAAACGCATTATTGGGGGGGGCCCGTGGCCCCTTTGTAATGCACCGGGAGATGGGTGGCGCCCTGGGGCGCCAAAAAACCACAACTTTTTTGATTCTGCAACATTTTGAGGGGGGAGGACAAGCTAAACCTGGGGGGGTTTAAATGTTTGGAAGGGGCCCAGACCAGGAAAAAAAAAGGGGTTTTACCTGACCTAAAACTGCCCGTTTTGGAGCTAGAAAGCACCAAATTGTGTGGGAAACGGTTCAGGGCATGTCGCCCAAAAAAGGGGGTATGTTCACAGTTGTTTTTGCAGGCATATTTTAAAAGTAGGGCCCCGAAAAAAAAAGGTAAATTCTTTGAAAACTTTTTGGATTCCCTGGTGCCCCCCAGTGAAAAGGGTCACTTTTTTTTTTAACGATTTGAAACTGTGGGGGGAGGGAAAAAAAAAATGATAGGGGGTTTGGGGCGAAGCAATTTTTAAAGACCGGGGCTCTTGAGGGGCTATTTTTTTTCCCCCAAAACGCCCCATCCCGCAATTTCTACTTAAAAAACTCTGGGAAAACCGAAAGAAATCTTTCCTTTATTGACCTCAAAAAAAGAAAATAACATTGAAAAATTTACTCCATTTTTTTTTTCGGTTGGTTTTTAAGAGTGAAAAACTTAAAAACATTTTTGTTTAATTTCCCTCCAAATTCCCCATTTGCAGCCCGGGGTTCCAACATGACTTTACAAATGCTGCCAGCGAGATCCGTGCCCCAAAACCCTCATAGATATAAATGGGCCCCTTTTTTTCTGATTTGAAAAATTTTCCAAAAAAAAAACAACCTAAAATCTACATAAAATACTTTTAAAAACCCACGGTAAACCCAGGGGAGTACATTTTAACTCATCACCTTGTACCCTTGGGCCCCCTTGTTCAAGGCTTTTTCCCGGGGGATTGGGGGCCTTCTGCGGCCCGGAAAATTTGGCCTTTCAGTCAGGGCGCCCAATCCCCCTGGGGGAAAAAAGAAATTCCCCCGGGTTAAAAATAATTTTTGGGCCCTCAAGAGCTTTTAAAATTTCCGTCGGTCCCTCCCCGGTTCGGGCGAAATCCACCCCCGGGGGGGAAAGGAAAAGTAAAAACATTCCCCCCCTTTTTTAAAAAGAAGGGCGGACCCGGGTTTTAAACAACCCAATTGGGTCCAAGGGGCCCCGGGAAGCCCCCGCACCCCCCACCCCCTCCGGAAAAAAGGGGGGCCCAGCCCCCCCCAAATTCCCCCGGCCCATTTGTCCCCTAAAATCAATACGGCTTTTCCCACCAATTTTTTCCGTCGGGAAAAATTACCCCGTTTTTTTTGGAAAGGGGGGCCCCCTTGGTCTTTCGCGGCCCCATCTTTGGGGACTTTTCTTAAAGTGCTTTTGAAACCCCTTTTTTAAAACTGGAAGTACGGCCCCCCCAAATATTTTTTTGTTGGCTCCCTTTTGAAGGACCCCCTAGGGAAAATTTTTCCGGCCATTTTTCCCCTAAATGTTTTAAAAACCCGGGAAAAGGGATTTTCCTGTTCCCCCTTCCCCGGCCCCCAAATCCCCGCCAGGGCCCCAAATAATTTCTTTTTGGGAGCCCGGGATAGGGTTTTTGAATTTTACGAAATGTGGCCGGCCCTTTATTCCTAAAAAATTGGTTTAACGGGCATTGGAACGATGCACCAAAAAATTTTTTTACCCCAAAAAACGCTTTTGGAAGTCCCCTTGGGCGGGTTCACACGGCTTAATTTCACGCCGTCATTGGGGGTTTGTATTTTTCCCCCCTAAATTAAAGGGTTTTAAACGGGGGCGGGGGTGGGAGGGGCGGCAGCTTGCCAAAACCCCATAGATTTAAATTTTCCACGGCCGTTTTCTCCCGGGAAATAATGTGGCATGTCACTTTCCCCCCGCCGCGGAATACGGCGAGTGGGGGAGAGGAGCCGAAAACCATATTTTCAATGAAAAAACTGTGGTTTTACCGAAATTTAAAGGGACAATTTGGCCCCGTATTTCGCCCCGTACAGCGCCCAATAAGGGGAACCAAAAATCCGTCCCAAAAAAAAACCGTTTTGAACATGGCCTTAAAATCCGGCATTCACAGTTTTTCGGGGTTGTTAGGGGAAAAACAGCCCAAGGGGGCCTGCCCTTTCGGGCCCTATTTAAGCGGGAAAGCTTCCCCCCCATAATGCAGTAGGGGAGTTAGGCCTTTGTCCACACAGGCAGGATTACATTTGGGAAATTTTTAAAAAGCGGACTCGGAAATTTAAAAACCAAAAAAACCCACTGTTAACCCCCTCCCCATAGCCAAAAATTTAGAAAATCCGAGCTGAATTCCCACAAAAAAGGGAAATTTTCTACGGGGGGTTTTTCAAAAATCTCCCCCTCTCCCCGGAAAGATAGAGCATTTTTTTTTTTCCCAACTGGATTCCCCCCACAATTGTCTGGGCCCACCCGGGAAATCCGAAAACCTGACCGCGGTCCAGCGATGTTAAAATGTCATCAATTTTGGGGGCATTTTAAAAATTTTGTGTAACAAAGCTTGGGCCCTTCTCTACTTTAAAATTTTTGTACAGTGGTAAAAGGGAAAGTAGCAGGATTTGTGAAAGACCCGCCCTCAACGCATTATGGGCCCCTTTTGGGCAGAGCACTGCCTTTTTCCCCGTCCAAAAACATGAAAATCGCACTAGGTCATCCCCTCCAGCCATCCCAAGCACCCCCCATATTATCATGCCACTTATGTTCGGCAGCCTGCAGCCTACAATACTGATTAGCGGGGGGCGGGGGAGCCTTTGGCTCCCTTCTCCACCATATTTTTTATTTCTTTGAACACCAAAAAAACCCCAAAAAACAAAAAAATTTAAGCCAGCCAACCAATTGATCCCAGGGGATTTTTTCTTGTTTTCCTGTAAACATACATCGCCCCAACAGGGGGGCCCCCTAAAATTTGGGGGGGCCCCGGGGCAACTGCCTAGTGGGCCCAATGGAAAAGATGGCCCTGATTGTGAATGTAGCTCTGGGCTATATCACAGGCTGCAACTCAAGATCAGTACAAGATAAGGAGAATAATTTCTTTCCAAAGTGACTAATTCGTTCATCTAAATTATTTGTATATATAAATTGTAAAAAAAAAATTGTAAATTGTAAAAAAATAAGGACTGTACCTGCACAGTCTGAGGGCCCTTATTTGACTCCCTCTTGTTACTCAGTGATACTAGAGCAGTGGATACACTTCCTTCTCTTGTGGCTTTGGATTGGAGAATCTGTGGTTTTAGCATTTCTTGGTGTTAGCTGAAACCCTACAGCGATTGCTGCGTCGGGCAAAACATGTTGAAACTTATGCTTCATTTTTTGTGTGAATTCTTTAGTTTGTGGATCCCACCTTCCCATTATTTAGATGAAGCCTTTGTAGGCACAAGAGACAAAAAAGTTTTAAATTTACCCGAGAAAGTAGAGGGGTGTAAATGAAGGGGAAAGGGGTGTATACGGTCATGAGAATAAGAAAGTACACCCTTTATGATTTCCTGAGTTATGTATCAGGACATAATAAGAATTATCTGGTGCTTAGAAGGTCTTAAAGGGGACCTGTCAGCTCCTTCATGTGGGCTGAACGACGGGCAGCATGAAATAGGTGCAGGTTGCCCAGTTCCAACCTGTTGAAGTTGGGCTAGTATGGGGCGCCTCGCTCAATCAGCTAAATATGGTAGAGGGCTGTCAGTTTTGGTAAGGGGATGGGGGGAAGGGGCACAAAACGACTTTCTCCCCTCCCTTCGGGTTTTTTTTTCCTTTAAATTTCTGTATACACAGGGCTCAATAGTGCAGGTACTAGCTCACAGGGACCCCCGGGGGGCAGCTCATTAACAGGGAAAAAAAAACCCCCAGCCACTGACTTCTGGAAATTTGGTTTTTTAAACCCGCATTCCTGCAATTAAACCAGCCCCGCCAAACCGGGGGAAACCCCCAGGGACAGAAAACAGGGGAAAACCCGGGAAAGGGTTCTGCGAGTCCATACATGACACTCATTGAGTGCTGTGAAGAAGGCAGAGATAGTAATAAACCATTCTTGCCTTCTCACTGGAGATCCTTAAATTAGGGTATCCCCCGACAAAACCGCCCTCCCCTCCCGCAGGGTTTTTAAGACCTTTAGGGCCACCCAGTTTTTTTATAAAACATGGGCAGGCAGAAGTTGGGTTTCCAAAGCTAGTCCCCAAAATGGGGGAAGGAGTTTTGTGGAAAAAAATTTTTGTAAAAAACCCGTAACTACAGAGAGGTTAAAAAACCCCCAAAAGATATGTTGATTTCCTCTATAAGCAGAAAATTTTGGCAAATGTGCTATCTTTTACATTCAAAGGGGGGTGTTAAAAACAATGGGCAAGGAAACCAAAAAATATATCAATGATCTCACTAAGGGAACTTTGCTGGGCCCCTCAATCTGGGAAAAGGGGTTTTAGGGCCATTTCCAAATAATTTAAAATTTCCTCATTTTTAAAAATGAATTATTTTTAAGGGAAAAGAAAACATTCAAGACATTTACAATTTTTCCCCGGGGGCCAAATTTTCCCCCAAAAATTTAACCCCCAAGGGAAAACTGCACCCAAGGTAAGAAAAATTTCAAAAAAAAACCCAAGACTACATTCAACTCTGCAAACCAAAGGGGAAAAAAAATTCATCATATTTTCAATGAAGCAATTGTTTTTTTTCTGGCCCCCAAAACTGGAAAGGGTTTTTAGGTTTTTGATTATTCAAAAAGTAGAAAACATTCTAGACAGTTGACAATATTCCCAGGATTCGATGTCCCGGCAAATTCACCCCAAGTTCAGACTGCACAATGCTAAGAGAAACTGCAAAAAACCTAAGAGCTACATCTCATACTCTGCAAACCAAGGAAAAAAAGATATCATCAATGATCTCAATGAAGCAATTGTTGCTGCCCATCAATCTGGAAAGGGTTATAGGTTATAGATTATTCAAGAGTAGAAAACATTCTAGACAGTTGACAATATTCCCAGGATTCGACGTCCCGGCAAATTCACCCCAAGGTCAGACTGCACAATGCTAAGAGAAACTGCAGAAAAACCAACAGCTACATCTCATACTCTAAAAACCAAGGAGAAAAGATATCATCAATGATCTCACTGAAGCAATTGTTGCTGCCCATCAATCTGGAAAGGGTTATAGGGCCATTTCCAAATAATGTGAATTCCATCATTCTACAATGAGATTATTCAAGAATAGAAAACATTCAAGACAGTTGACAATCTTCCCAGGAGGTGACGTCCCAGCAAACACAATGCTCAGAGAGATTGCAAAAAACCCAAGAGCTACATTTCATACCCTACAACCCTCAGTTAGCTTTTCTCTTCTTCAAGTTCATGACAGGACAATAAGAAAAATACTGAATAAGTAAGGTTTGTGTGGAAGGGTTGCAAGAAGAAAGCCTCAAATGACGTGGTTAAGGTAGGAGCAGCAGATTTGTAGACATGAGCTTCATACTAAGGTCCATATGTATGAAACTGTTTAGGTCTAAAATTCGCTCTTTTGCCCATAGTAACCTATAGGCAAAAAAGTGAGTTTTAGACCTAAACAGGTTCATACATGTGGCCCTAAGTGCTTACAACCTGTATGAAGTACTGTGCTATTAGATAACCCATTGTAATATAGCTTAGTCATTAGAAATAGCCTGGGGTGTAGCTGTAGAGGGTGCAGTCTCAGTGGAGCTCTGGTGGCTGAGGGGGCCCTAAAGCCCCTGTATGACATAAGAAAGTGCTGGCATTATAAATGGTAGGTGGAGGTGCTGCTATAGGTCTTTCTTTGGTGGCCAGTAGCTTTAAATGCCAACTATGACATCTGCATTCTAGTAGTCAATAGTAAGAATAAACATCGTGGCCCCTGCAAACATCTGATCACGGGCTCCAAGCACATTTCCTCACCACGGCTAAAACTGCAATTCATCATCATGTCAAGTTCATTGTCTCCTATCAACCAACACCCATGGGTGCAAGGCTTTAACTATTGAAATGACAACCCAATGCAAACTGTATTCTTTATCCCCTCACTCCCGTGTGTGTAGCACTCTATGTCCTCTGAGATGGTGCTGCAGGAAAATTGAACACTCAGGCTGCGTTCACACGGTTCAGGACAAATACCGGCCGGTATTTGTCACGGCCCGGGAGGGGGGGCGGGCTTTTCTCCTGTGATGAGCGGAAAAGAGCCCTCCTCCCTCCCATTGAGAAGCACAGATTCCTTCCGAAAAACGGACGGAAGATGGTGTTGTCAATGTTTTCCCGGGCCGAGCGGAAAACCGTGCAGTGGGGCTGCTGCACGGGTTTTCCATAGAGCACAATTGTGCTCATTTTCGGCCGGTTTTTCAGGCGGTCTGAAAAAACGCAAACCGGCTGAAAAACCGGCCGAAAACCCGTGCAGTGGGGACATGCCCTTAGGCGACGTCCACATGGCATGGTTTTCTTGTCGGATTTTCAGACAGTTTGAGGATTTGGAAACCGTCTGAAAGCTGACAAGAAACCATCCTCATAGACTTTAAAAGAAAATCTGTTCAGTAGTCTACACTGAACGGATTTTCAGCCGCCGGTGTTCCTAGAATATTGGAACCTGCACAATCTTCCACGGGGTTTTCGGGCAGAAGGTGTAGTAGTCAATGAGTAAGGGGGACGGGTAAATCCGCAAACCGCGGACAGAATCGTCCCCCAAAACCAATGAAAAGATGATAAAATACTGTCCAGATTCTTAAACAGAATACGACCGGCATTTTACTACTGTTGTCTGGTCGTACACTTACTATGGGGTCTCCTCATAGGTTCCAGCTGATTTGGGGGGGTCTCGGCAACACAGCACTTTGAAATGAGCTTATTGACAGCAGACCAGTGCTGTTGTCAGTCATCTATTAACCGTTTCAGGGCCCCATACAGCCAAATCAAATGGGGCCCCCACCCATTACTGCTTCCTATTTTTTAACATATCAGTGGGCCCCTCTTTGATTAGGGCCCCTGACAGGAGTACTGCCCTGTTGGCACCCCTGCAGCAGACGTCCCCTTTGAATATAGCACGTCATTCATTCAATATTACAGTATATTGCTCTACATTCTCATGGCTGCGGTTGCCAGCGCTTTGTCTCCAGGGTGATCATGCAGTTGCTTTCGAAGGATGCGGATAACTGAGTGAGAATAGGAGCCGGCAACTCCCTCCGAGGATTAGTCATGTATTCCCCACATCAGAGACTGAGCCGAGCACAAAGCCAACAAACCGGTCCCACAAGTGTTTCCTCAATACAACATGAAGTCATCCTGCACGTCTCATTCACGGCCTATATTCCTCCAGCGCTGCGCTGATAGCTGCCAGGAGACAGTGAGATTGCCACTTACAGGTGTCTGGGTACAGCAGCCTGTTTCATCATGGGCATTCCCACAATAATCCCTATGACTCACAGTGTGTGAATATACTACCTGGTAGCCACACCCTGTTGTCACATAAATTGTATAATGTGTCCAGTTTATTGTCTATTCACAGCTTATTGTAATTATTGGGTATCTATGGCAAGTTCCATAGCAAGACTACTTGTTATTTTATCTATCGTCTGTTGTTATTATTTTTTTTACTTTATATATATATATATATATATATATATATATATATATATATATTTTATACATATATATATATATATGGATAGATAGATAGATTGTACAAAGATAATAGACAGACGGATATAGCACATATATATCCATCTGTCTATTATCTATGTACGTAACTATCCATAGATCCATATATTAAAGGTCTATCCACCCATCTATATATCTATCTTTTTATATCTATGTACCTATCGATCTATTATCTATCAGTGTCACATCTATGTGGGTATGTCATATCTATTTCACATCAATCAGTCTATCTATCCATCCATCCATCACCTCTAAACCATCTCCCAGCATTAGCTTATTCTCCTGCTCAACACACCTCTAAATAATTCACATCTATCTATCTATCTATCTATCTATCTATCTATCTATCTATCTATCTATCTATCTCATATCTATCTATCTACTCTAAAATTTATATCTATCTATCTATCTATCTATCTATTCATATCTATCTTATCTATATCTATCTATCTCATATCTATCTATTCATATCTATCTAAACTTATCATATCTATCTTTCTATTTTAATTTATTCCCATTTAAAATTTTCTATTTATCTACCTTTCAATCATCTTTTTATTATCTTTGCACTTAGATAGATACATTGCTTTAAATAGATATATGTATGTTATCTATGTACATAACTATCTATCTTCTATATATTACAAATCTGTGTATCTACTCATCTATATATATCTTTTCATATCTATCTATCTATCTATCTATCTATCTATCTATCTATCTATCTATCTATCTATCCATCAAACTATCTATTTTCTATCTATCTATCTATCTATCTATCTATCTATCTATTTTATCTATCTATTATCTATCTTCTAAACTATTCGTTAAATTATTGTCTCCCCAGAGCCTTTTCCTAAGTGAGTATGGTGTAATACTAGAAAGCATAGATAGATAATGGGCAAAAAGTCCTAGTATGAGAAACATTTCAGAGACAAAAACCCTCTACCGCCCTTATCCCACAGTCCATTATAGAGTAATATATGTATATATTGTGTATAGCCAACTATAGTTACTGCACAGCAAGGAAACCTATATTGAATATAGAAGACTGCAGCAGGAGACTGGGAGGACTCGGCTTATGGCATATTTTCTGCACAGACTATGCCCTGGTAGTCCCCTAAGTTTTTCTCCCTCTATTATCTACCTCATATCCAAGGTAATTTCTAAGGCTCATGCTTTACTATTGACTGTAGTTACGCCATTTAGTGCCACCCGGGATGTGCACTAGAAGATGTGCCACCCATCACCATCGCCATGTAGAGCTAGCTAGCAGAGCTGACGTGGGGAGGGGGTTGTCTAGGCAGGGCCTGCAGGATGTGGCCCCCGACCTGTTTTACACTTAGCACTTTTTCTATTGATGTTTACAAAGAATCCGGTTTTTCACGGAAAAACTGTTTATAGAGAGGGTGAGGCCCTGGGACAGCAATGGGTGACCTGTCACACCTCTTCATCAAACGTGTGACTCATAACGGTGGACACGGGTGGCTGCAAGCTTTGACTTTGATTCAAGATACGTTCTCTTCTTCTGCATGGCATTTTGCTAATTTTATTGTTGACCTGCCAATTTTTTTGCTATGATGATGAATAAGAAGAGGCTACTTTAAAATACAAACATGTTATTACTCTGCTATATTTGGTGAAGATGTGAATGGTTCTTATTTATTGGGTCGTGTGTCCTTCTATTATACAAGCAACTACCGTGTTTCTCCGAAAATAAGACACCCCCGAAAGTAAGACATAGCAGAGATTTTGTTGAATTCCCGAATATAAGGCACCCCCCCGAAAATAAGACATAGCGGAAATCATTGCTGCAGCTCCCCCTACACCGGGCCAACCCTAAGGGTGGGCAGAGGGAAGGTGTGTGTGGGGGGTGTGTTCCCAAGCTTCGCTCACCCCGAAAAACGGCCCTGGGACATATTGTTATAGAAGAGTTTTGAAGGACCTGTGCAGGGAGGTCATGTGACTGTGATGTCACCACAGGTCCCGAAAATCCCAGGACAGGAGACAGATTACAAGTAAGGGAGAGGGGGAGAACAGAGCAATGATACTGACACACACACACACACACACACATCTCACAGGATGGCTGATGGGGCATGCTGGAACTTCTAGTTCTACAAGCCCCAGCATGTCACATTTGCCATCTTTTGAGATAAGTCACTGCAGTGCCTTAAATGCCTTTTAATACTATTCCTTGGTTTGTGACTCCCAAATTTGAGATATTTTATTATATATATATATATATATTAATATTATATATATATATATATATATATATATATATATATATACACACACATACATATAAACACACACACACACTAGTATGGCATGCTATAATTTATTTGTGGAAAAATAAGACATCCCCTGAAAATAAGACATAGTGCATCTCTAGGTGCAAAAATTAATATAAGACGCTGTCTTATTTTTGGGGAAACAGGGTAAGGAAGCTTCATCTTCTCTTTGCGATATGACACTGGACCTTGCCGTTCATTGATCTCTATGGGTCATGTAATTATCATACTGTATGGTGGGGCTCTCCTACAAAACTATCGCTGGTATATCAATTATATGACTAAATTTGCCGTATCTTCTTTCTGTTTTCTTATCTATAGAGCTGGATCCCCAAATTATTTAAAAAGAAAACATGTACCACCTATATAGAGGACAGCAAGCGTTGCCGGTGAGTTGCTTGTTTGCTTTTATATTATGTATTTGCTGCTGTAATGACTTATGTGAGTATCTCACATATTACCTAAAATAATTGATTGCTGAAGGGTAGCCCGGGTTGCCAATAGGGCAGTAATCCTGTCAGGAGCCCAAATCAAAAAGGGGCCCACTGATATGTTAAAAAATAGGAACTAGTAATGGGTGGGGCCCTGAAACAGTTATTAGATGACTGATGGCAGCACTGATGGTAGGTGTCAGAACTGGGCAACTTGGGAAGAATTTGGGCTCCAAGAAACTTAGGGCGACAGGTATAAATTTTGTCACCCGGGCGCCATTTTTTCTGGGCGCATTAGTACCGTAGAATGCACCTGAATTTATGAACCTGTTCTACTGCGGGTCATAGATTTGACGCTTTCTAGCTCCAAAATGTCAACTCAGGCTCAGGTAAAAACCCCTTTGAACTTGGTTGCCCGTTTCAGCAGTAATGTTTCTGGTTTTTCG
>JAODAL010038190.1:0-39504 GCA_025379985.1 Phyllomedusa bahiana
CTGACCTTCATTTTTTTAAAGGAATGAGGCCCTCTTTTTTTCTGAAACTTAGCTGCTTTTTTTCTTGCCATAATAGAAATCTAACAGTTAAATTCAGTAGACTATCAGCTGTGTATCCACCGGACTTCTGAACAACACAACTGATGGTCCCAACCCCATTATAAGGCAAGAAATCCCACTTATTAAACCGGGACAGGGCGACCTGTGAAGTGAAAACCATTTCAGGTGACCTACTCTTGAAGCTCATCAAGAGAATGCCAAGAGTGTGCAAAGCAGTAATCAAAGCAAAAGGTGGCGAAGAACCTAGAATATAAGACAGATTTTCAGTTGTTTCACACTTTTTTTGTTAAGTATATAAATCCACATGTGATAATTCATAGTTTTGATCCCTTCTGTGAATCTACCATTTTTATAGTCATGAAAATACAGAAAACTCTTGGAATGAGAAGGTGTGTCCAAACTTTTGGTCTGTACTGTATGTGTATATATATATTTGGTTTTGCACATCCCAAAAACTTTTTTGAAAAAAAATGAGCAAAGGGCACACGGGTTTTGGGGCAGCACTTACATACACATTCCAATGCCAGCAGCACACTATTAACTAAAGAACTATCAAAAGACACATACGAATTTTTGGAAAAGTGTTTCTGCTACTTATGATACATGAAAAAATGTTTGAGGTTCTTATTTCACATTTTTGATCAAAACTGCTCAAAGGGGTTGTCTCACTACAAGGATTGCTGCTTTTTATGTTAAAGTTCTTGCAAAAACAAGTCACTTTGCAATGTGTGTCCATTAACCGTGTCCTACCCATTCCTAGATATCCCCTCTTGTATGGGCTGCATCAGCTTCTCAGGTTGCTATAGCTACAGACCTTTTGATCTCTCCGTTTAGGCTGCCAGCACTAGTTGCTATAGCTACAGACCTGGCTTCTACTGCAGCCTAGCGGAAGCCAGTAAACATGCCCCTGAATTCAAAGTGAAACCAAGAAAACAGGACGAATCAATGTAGTGAGACAACCCCTTTAAGCCCACCTGCCAATCAGCAAGGGGATCTCAAATACAGGTGGGATCCTACACTAACTTTACCTCTCTTTAGGGCCTGTTCAGACTAGAACTGCTTATGGTTACAACTTACGGCATAACCCCCTCCAGGGATAAATATGATTATTAGTGTAATAACCTATTATTTTACATTATAACCCATTCTATGGCAATAGACCCTAATACAGCCCTTGCAGGGAATAAATCTCACAGTATAAGTCATCAGTGTAATTAAGTACATTGTGTAGGTAATGTATTGTATCTGGATTGCCATAAATATCGCATTGTGCACCCGTTCTCCATCATGAAAAGACTAATGGAGTCTTATTGTTGGCTCCTGCACGCTTTCTAGAAGCGCGCGCTGTAAATAGCCACATCGACAGATTACCGGTGACACGGCCCTTTAATTTCGACATATCTTTTGATCTCGTGCCTTCCTTTGCTTACAGAAACACAGAAGCAATGTAAAGATTTTTCTATTTAATTGTAGTGTAAGTTGTGAGCCAGGATCAATGGATCAGTGAGGTCAGGACACCTGGGTGCGGAGAGGTAATCAGAGCATTATTAGTTCTGGTAGTAGGGGGGTATTGTGTGTCCCAATTAAAGGGGTTGTCTCACTACATTGATTCATCTCACCTCAGTCCTGTTTTCTTGGTTTCATTTTGAATTCAGGGATGTGTTTACTGGTTTCCACTAGGTTGCAGTAGAAGCCAGGTCTGTAGCTATAGCAACCAGTGCTGGCAGCCTATCAGGAGAGATCAAACAGGTCTGTAGCTATAGAAACCAGTGCTGGCAGCATATCAGGAGAGATCAAACAGGTCTGTGGTTATAGTGACCTGAGGAGCTGATACAGCCCATACAAGAGGGGATATCTAGGAAAGGGAGGACACTGTTATTGGACACATATTGCAAAGTGACTTGTTTTTGCAAGATGTTTAACATAAAAAGCAATGCTTGTAGTGAGACAAACCCTTTAAGACAAGTACCATAAACACATGTCTGCCGAGGGGGCCCTGGTGCTTATTTTGATTTTAGGTTATTCCTCTGCCTGTTAACTAAAGGTCTGGGAATGTTTTCGACCATTCTTTTGGTCATGCTACTGGCAAAATGTGTCATGTCAATGCATGTACTGTATGAGAGGTGACATCAGGTCACAGAACGGAGCACAAAATACAAGAGCGCTCTGTCGGAGATAAGTCAGAGAATATTTTGATGATTTTAAACACTGTTGTCCACTATAATAAAGTTATATTTAAGGGGGTCCAGGGTGGGAAAAAAAAAGTGATACTTACCTTCTGGTCCTCCACTGCTGCAGCTGCCTGAGCACTGCTCCTCCTCACTTCTGGGCTCATAGGAGAAGCTCACGCTCTGTTCATTCACTATGGAGCGTAAGCCTCTCCTGGATGTCAGGATGAGAACTGAGAAGTGAACAGGAGCAGATCCTGGGGATCCCCAGAGCTGCAGCAGCGGAGGATCAGAAGGTAAGTATCCACATTTTATTTTCCTATTTATCCCTATCTTGGTTCCATTTAAAGGATTGTCCAGCAAAAAAAGGAAAAAGAAAGTTATACTTACCTACCGGTCCCCTGCTGCTCATGCTTCGGAGCTCCCTGGGATCCATTCCCCTTGAAGTCTGGGTTCTCATCCTGACAAGTAGGAGAGGCTGATGCTCTTTTCATGTACAATGGAACAAAAGCCTCTTTGCATGTTGGGATGAGAAGTTGGAAGTCAAGAGTAGTGTATCGCAGGGAACTCCGGAGCAGCAGCATCGGGGGGACTGGGAGGTAAGTATAATTTTTTTATTTTTTTACCTAGCTGAGCCTCAATGAAGAATAAATTTTGTTTGTTGGACAACCCCTTTAAATATAATTTCAAACCCCTATAAATGGGTTTTGCCACAAAGTAAAATTGATGTGAGAAGCTTGAAGATTAAATAAACATTTTCACCATTCATCATTATTATAAATTCTGCACCGTTTTTGTTTTAGCTGCTCCCTTAGTGATCTATAGTTTACGGCTCATGTCCAGGAGATACAACCATCGACGAAAGCTCATCCACCCTTGCCGCACATGCTCGGACATCACTTCTCCTCTAAAGTAGCTACTGGCAGTCTCTTCCTTGCCTAGTAATCACACACACTCACTCTTCAAACCCACCTACCTCCCTGGTGCTGTCATTCTACTCATGTCTTCTGTACTTCTTAGTCATTAGTCAAGCAGAGCAAATAAATAAAAATAAAAGAGAAACCTCAATAAGGTATGAGAAAGAAAAAAAAATTCTACACATTTGGTTCCTGCAGGGATTGGAACCTAAGACCCTTATGTTGAAAGTCAAAGTGCTAACCACTCAGCTACATTGTAGCTACTCCCAGCTCTTTACATAAATAGACCTTTGTTTGACTAGAGTGAGCACACTGTGGGGAAAGGCATGGTGATGTCAAGTCTACTGGGTTGCATGATATGCAGTTCAAACAAATCATAAACGCCCCCTTTTGAACACACTGAAAGCTGAAGCAGGACTAACCAGAAATGAAAATGCCTTCATCGTAAAATCCCTTTAGTTGTATCATTGCTATATTTATTAGGGTGGAATTACACAGAGCGATCATAGTGTGGCTGTAGAGCGGCCGTGACACAGTTCGGAAACGCATATGGCATGCTACACCTGTGTTTGTATTTAGTTTAATTAATGACCACACACATTTGACCAGCAAAACTGTGCAGCCATGAAAGAATGTTATGCAGGAAAATTATTCTCACTGGTTTTGACTGGCAAATTCAATGGTGCAACGCGCCGCATATAGTTATCATCTGTTGCTATGGGCTCTGATTGGTTGCTATGAGGTCTCATTGGTTACTATGAGCTCTAATTGGTTGATATTAGCTCTGATTGGTTGCTATGGGCTCTGACTGGTTGATATGGGCTCTGATTGGTTGCTATGGGTGACAGAAGTGAAAGCGGAACTCTCATTGTCTATCAATAACTGTCTTTGTTGCCCGTAACAACCAATCAAATCTCAGCTTTCATTTCTTTATTGCACAAATCAACCAATCACAGCTCCGCTTTCATTTTTCCACAGCAGTATAAGAAATGAAAGCTGAGCTCTGATTGGTTGCTACGAGCTCTGATTTGGTTGCTATGAGCTCTGATTGATTGGTTACTATGATTTCTGATTGGTTGCTATGGGCTCTGGTTGTTATGAGCTCTGGTTGCTATGAGCTCTGATTGGCTGCTTTATGCTTTGATTCATTGCTATGAGCTCTGATTGCTATGAGCTCTGATTGGCTGCTTTATGCTTTGATTCATTGCTATGAGCTCTGATTGGTTACTATGGATTTCCATTGTCTCCTCCATGGCCAGTGATTGGCTGCAGCATCACGTCAGGTATAAACATGAAGTTATTAGTAGGAAGCATTGGGAGCGGGGGCCGTCCAGGAACTGAGCAGGTTTCAAAGGCGTTACGTTTTTTTTTTTTCTTTCCTATTTTTAACCCTTCCTCAACCAACAGACAATTGTATTAGAAGAATGAACAAACCCTGTAAACAGCCTGGAGAGGTTGGTGGAGTACACGACTATGATGGAGGCAGTCAGCATTTCCACCTGTACAATGCAAAGCAGGGACAGTCAGCATCTCCTAACAAAATGAGATAAACGGAGAGGTGCACGCTGCTGTGACTGCAATTCAACAAAGCTGCGTTGGTGCAAAGATTTATCTAATTGGGCCATATTTTCCCATTTAACCCCAGATATCCCCTCTTGTGTTGCCTGCATCAGCTCCTTAGGTCCCTATAGCTACAGACCTGTTCAGTCTCTCCTGATAGGCTGTCAGCAATGGTTCCTATAGCTACAGACCTGGCTTCTACTGCAGACTAGTAGAAGCCAGTAAACACGCTCCTGAAATCAAAGTGAAACCAAGGAAACAGGACTGACGTGAGATGACTCGATGTAGTAAGACAACCCCTTTAAGGGTATGGTCACACAGCATCTTGGATACGATTTTACTATAGGTAAAACGTAGCGTGTTCAACGCATCCAAAAACGTACCGCAAAGTGTGATACGTTTTTGGATATGTTTTCTGGACTGTGGAAGTGTATCCCTATTGTTTCTATTGCCTTTTCAATGCGTCAAATTCAGTTCTTTGAACTCGCGCGTTTTACGCAATGCAAAAATATATGTAAAATATCAATCATCTGAACGAAGATACGTATTTTACATTGAAACTAATATAATCACACTTGAACGTTGTAAAATACGGTTTGGGGTCTGTTTTTTGGTAAGAAAAATGTACCCTAATATGTATTTTACAGATGCTGTGTGAACATACCCTACACGGCATATTGTGGCGCACACAGGTACCTGCCACAATACACCTTCATTAGGGTATGTTCACACGGCGTGTTGGATTCATTTTTGGATCTGAAAACTGCACCCAAAAGCGCTGCATAAATCGCATCCAAAATGCACCCAACACGCAGCTGCATGTTTGGCTACGTTTTGGCTGCAGCAGGATCGCACCCTATAGTTTATTATAGGCATAGTTGCCAACTTTGAAAATGAAAAAGCAGGAGATTCTAGTGGGCGGCGCGCGTAGCGCGCCGCGGCAAAAATTTGCATGGACACGCCCATCTTTTCGGTATGCCACGCCCCTTCAAAAAAGCCACACCACCACTCCACCTAACTGCATAACGGCTTTGGAAGAAAGCCAGGTAGATGCCCTTATAGCCAGGTAGTAGCCCCCCATAACCAGGTAGTGCCCCCAGTACAGGCCGGTAGATGCCCCCTTGTAGCCAAGTAGATGCCCCCTCTGTAGCCAGGTAGAGCCAAATTTGTAGCCAGGTAGATGAACCCCTTTGTTAGCCAGGTAGGTGCCCCCATTGTTAGCCAGGTAGGTGCCGCCATTGTTAGCCAGATAGGTGCCGCCATTGTTAGCCAGGTAGGTGCCGCCATTGTTAGCCAGGTAGGTGCCCCCATTGTTAGCCAGGTAGGTGCCCCCATTGTTAGCCAGGTAGGTGCCCCCATTGTTTGCCAGTAGTGGCCCCCATTGTTGCCAGGTAGTGCCCCCATTGTTGCCAGGTAGTGCCCCCATTGTTGCCAGGTAATGCCCCCATTGTATGCCAGGTAATGTCCCATCTGTTAGCCAGGTAGTGCCCCATCTGTTAGCCAGGTAGTGCCCCCATCTGTTAGCCAGATAGTGCCCCCATCTGTTTAGCCAGGTAGTGCCCCCATCTGTTAGCCAGGTAGTTCCCCCATCTGTTAGCCAGGTAGTGCCCCCATCTGTTAGCCAGGTAGATGTCCCCTCTGTTCGCCAGGTAGTTCCCCCATCTGTTAGCCAGATGATGCCCCCATTGTTGCCCGGTAGTTGCCCCCATTGTTGCCAGGTGATGCCCCCATTGTTGCCAGGTAGTGCCCCCATTGTTTGCCAGGTAGTGCCCCCTTTGTTGCCAGGTAGTTGCCCCCATTGTTGCCAGGTGATGCCCCCATTGTTGCCCGGTTGTTGCCCCCATTGTTGCCAGGTGATGCCCCCATTGCTGCCAGGTAGTTGCCCTCTCTGTTAGCCAGGTAGAGCCCCCTAAAGCTTATAAAAATAAAATAATAAAATCCACTTACCTCACCAGGCTCCTGCAGCGCGGCCAGCTCCTGCCCGATCTCTTCAGCGGCGCAGGGGGAAGTGAGAGCAGCCGCGCGTCACTCTCCCCTGCAGCCGCGCGTCACTTCCCCCTGTGACGCTGTCCTGTATGTACGGCGCACACTCCGGCGCCGGACATACAGGGGGAGGAGGGAGGAGGGAGCGATCCCTCCTGCCTCCTCCCCGCACAGTGAGACCGCGGCGGGTGGAGCGGCCGCTGCGGCCTGCTGCACCCGCCTGTAGAGCGGTCCCCCGGCGCAAGAGTAGCGCACCAGCGCTACCTTGCGCCGCGGTAATTTAAAGGACCCCCGCCGCCTGCAGGCGGCGGGAGGAATGCCAACTCCCCCGGGAGGGCGGGAGGGGACCCCAAATAGCGGGACCCCCCCGCCAAAAACGGGAGAGTTGGCATGTATGATTATAGGGCATCTGCTGCGTCTTTTGGATCAAGAATTGACATGACAATTCTTTGAACAGATCCAAAAGACGCGTCAGAAAGACAAATGTAAACGTATTAAAAGCAATGTAAAATCACATTGCAATTTGTTAGACACGTGTTTGGGTCTATTTGGGGTCCGACAGACTGATCCAAACACGCAGCTCAAAAGCATATGTAACACGGACGAAAACACGCCGTGTGAACATACCCTAAGGTTTATGTTCTGGTGCACAAAGTAGTATAACATTTCACCACTGCCATGTTTTCTTTACGGATACTTTTGAAATTGATCGTTTGAGGTTTGCGGTGCACGTTCAGTCCAAAATCTGCACTAAGAACGTCAAACGTACTAGTAAATATAGCAGTGATGCAATATAAAATAGGGGAATATTGCCAGTTTACACACATCTTAGCTTCTGATGCATGTTTGTTGCTTTTGCGCTGTCGCCACAGCAGCGTGCACCTGCTCACTTTGGATATACATTGGACATTTGCATACTTTGCGAACTTCTGGATTTTGCATTTAGGCCACAGAAGGTCAACAAGCTTGAAAAAGTCAAATCCTTGGTCTATTAGGATACACCTGTCCTAGGGGCGGACGTACCATTGGTGCAACCTGTTTAGCTGCATAAGAGTCTAGAACAGGCATCCTCAAACTGCGGCCCTCCAGCTGTTGGGAAACTACAACTTCCATCATTCCCACGGTTATAGATTATATAAATGCATGATGGGAGTTGTAGTTTCCCAACAGCTGGAGGGCCGCAGTTTGAGGATGCCTGATCTAGAAAATAAGAGACTCACTATTATCTTCCTACTGTCTATTAGTTTGGATGATTGCATGTAAGCTTGTAAAGTGAGGATGCAGGTGTCGGGCAGGCAGGTACACCTGGGTAGCGGGTGTGTCGATGACGGTGTTATTAGGCCTATTAGTGGTGTTGCTGGGACATGTAGTATGCCAGCGAGTAAGTAAGCACAGAGACTCTTTAACTTGGCGATCTTTACGGCTTTACTCACACTTATTCATGGACACTCATAATATGCAATTTCAGTCTTTTCCACACTTCCATAGTGGTGGAGCCACTTATAGCTTCACAACGGTGTTCTTCAGGCCGACTGATAGCAGCTTTTTATACATCCACTTCAGTCCTGGTTACTGACCAGAGTCCCCCAAGTCTAGCTGTTACATCTCAGTCACTTCCAGACATGTGTAGCAAGGGTCCAGTATCTCTTCACTTCCACAGCCTCGGACCTGTTGTGTGTGTTCCTAGCATGGAATGTGTAACTCTCTCTGTCAGTTCTCTGTCTTTTTCTTCTCAAACCAGGTGTCTCTCTTTATAGGCCGGGGCCGGACACGGGAGCCCAGCATAGTGGGAGGCCCCACATGACCCGGCGCGCCGGCCGTTGCGCAGGGTTAGGGGGCGGAGCTAAGGGTGACTCGAGGGGAGGAGTCGGCATATATAGCCGAGATCGCGGGGCGCGGGAACAGACGCGCGGCTGGGAAATTCAAACTGGTCCCCACCCTCCCTCCCCTTTTTTCTTTGGTTTGAACAGTCTTCGGTGGTGATGTTTTTAGGAGCTATTTTACAAAAGGTGGCAAATTGTCACAGTGGCTTGGGCGGGTTGGGGTCCTTGGAAGCGGTAAAAAGTTATGGGGGAGTCAGGCTTTGCTTGCTCCCAGTTTTTGGGGGAACCGGGCTGGTGAAGGTTGGGGCTCCACAGGGCAGCGTCCTGGGAGCAGGTAACGGAGAGTTAGCTGCCTGAGGTGGCTTTTGGTGCCCTTGAAGCCGGGGGTGACGGCTGGGGGTAAACTGTGTTGGAAGACTTTCACCAGACTCTGGTTCCGGCTTTGGCATTGCTCCAAGGACCTCAGCCCCAAGATGGAGTTTGGGGGATTTTAGGGCGAATGGGTAGTTTTTATGTACTCATTCGAATTTGTCATTTGTTATTTATTTGTTCTGTTAATAAAATGGCTGCTGTGGCCAATTATATCCAATCAGTGGCTCTTGTTTTTATTGTGGGGGGTAAAAGTATGATTGGTAAAATTGGTAAAATGCAGCCAGGGATAGGCGTTGCTTAGGGTCATGTCTCTGTTCTTTCTCTTGTTATATCTCTGAACTGATTTACTTTGTCCCTTTCAGCCTGTGGCTGGTTCTGTGAGTTCTCCTAGGTCGAGTGTAAGGGGCAGGATGTTCTTGATCCACAGTCGGCTTGTGGTCAAGAGAGCTCCTTATGCTGGAAGTAATAACTAGAATTTCTCAACATCTACTACATAGCCTAAGGGCATGTCCCCACTGCACGGGTTTTCAGACGGTTTTTCAGATGGTTTGCGGTTTTGCAGACCGCCTGAAAAACCAGCCAAAAACCAGCAGAACGGGGCTCTATGGAAAACCCGTGCAGCAGTACCCACTGCACGGGTTTTCCGTCGGGCAGTTTTGCCGCATACAGTCCGCTCAAAAAACATTGAGCATGTTCATTCTTCCGTTAAATATGAACACCTCAATGGGAGGGGGGAGGGCTTTTCTCCGCTCATCGCGGAGAAAAGCCGCCCCCCCCACCCCCCCCCCCCCCCCCCGCCGTTGGGACAACGCAAAACGGTGCAAATGCCGGTCGCATAACCGACTGGTATTTGGCGCTTGCCGTGTAAACGGCCCCTAAGAAGGCAGGCTCCTAATATTAGGACCTGCAGCCCCTCTCTTCTTCCCCTCGCTAATGAACACATGGTTATATGAATTCTTCACCTCCACTGCCAGTTGGGATACAAGCAACAACCTGACACTTTCTCTTCCTGCAGGATAACCGTCCACGAACAAAGGTGTCATCAACTAATAAAGGTTTGGTGATGCCATTGAAACAACGCTTTACCAGCTCCTATTCTATGTGCCAGTAGTGCCCAGATAAAACTGGCATGAACGATACAATTACAGGCTTAAACACCACAACAATATCACAACTGTGCACAGCAAAAGGCACAGTAACATGAAATTACAACTTAAAGCGAACCTGTCAGGTTTAGATTTTCTCATCTATCATATAACCCTATATATCACTGAACTCAGCTCCTCTCTATCATATAACCCTATATATCACAGAGCTCAGCTCCACTATCATATAACCCTATATATCACAGAGCTCAGCTCCTTTCCTCTATCATATAACCCTATATATCAGATCTCAGCTACTCTCCTATCATATAACCCTATATACCACAGAGCTCAGCTCTCTCCTCTATCATATAACCCTATATATCACAGAGCTCAGCTCCTCCCTCTATCCTACAACCCTATATATCACACAGCTCAGCTTCTCCTCTATTATATACCCTATATATCACAGAGCTCAGCTTCTCTCCTCTATTATATAACCCTATATATCACAGAGCTCAGCTCCTCTCTTCTATCATATCATCCTATATATCACAGAGCTCAGCTCCTCTCCTCTATCATATAACCCTATATACCACAGAGCTCAGCTTCTCTCCTCTATCATATAACCCTATATATCACAGAGCTCAGCTTCTCTCCTCTATTATATAACCCCAGGGGCGTAACTAGAGAAGCCAGGGCCCCAAAGAAAACTTTTGGATGAGGCCCCCTCCCCTCGCCCGCCTCCCTGACCACGCCCATGTACCAAGACATGTTGTTACGTAATGTATATAATACAAGGGGCAAATACCTCACCATACATCTCACCATCATACTGCTACCAAACAAATCCACTATACCAAAACCAATATTACCAATAACACTACTACATATGGACGTGATTATACCGCCAAACATGACCAAAAAAATTTCCACCACATGTGCTGAAAAAACCCTACACTATTAGATCATACACAAAGGCCCTGTACCCCCATATAGTGACCATATAGTGGTATATATTGTACACGGGCCTGAACTGTAAAAAAACCATACAGTTTAGAACCCCATTTACCGGCCTGTACTAAAATGATTACATGAGTTCATTTTGTGCCACAGGGCCCGAAGCCCTTGATTTTCCCCCTTTTTCTGCATTCGGTCCAGCCCCCCAGAGACGCTCCCGCCCACTTGTCCCGCAGATTAGAAAAAATATTTTGAACCGACTTTTCCAGCACCGCCCCCTGCAATGGGGTCATTTACCAGGCGGGTTTAGGACTATAGGGGCCATAAAGGAGACAGGGGTTAGGTGGGCAAAGGGCCCATATGGTAGGGTTTAGGTAGAAAAAGGGGCCCCAAAAAATAGACAGGCGTCGGGGGCTAATGGGTGGGCAAGTTTTTTGGGGGCAATAGGGATATAGGCAGACGGGCCAGATAGCATGGGGCTATTCGGGCGGGCGGGGGGGGCTATCAGGCAGGGGGGGGGGGGTTTCTGGGATTTTGGGGGCTACTACAGGCTGGGAGGGCATCGGGGCAAGCGGGGGGGATAAAAGGCAACGGGGGGGAAAAAAGGCAGCTGGGGTATATAGGCGGGCAAAAGGGGGTAATAGAACAGCCAACTCCCCCGCTTTTGGCGGGGGTCCTCAAATTTGGGGCCCCCCCCCCCCCGGCGAGTTGGATTCTCCCCCCAACAGGCGGGGGGGTTTTTTAAAATTACCGCGGCGAAGAGTACGCTAGGCCCTCTTTGCACGCAGCGGCCGCTTCACCCCCCCGGATCCCCCCTGGCGGGGAGGGGGGGCGGGAGGGATCGTCCCCCCCCCCTTTTCCCCTTTTAATTACGGGCGCCGGGGGGGCCGCCTCTGCACTCATTTCCCCTGCGTCGCGAGGAGACGGAATTCCGAGTTTGCAGGACCTGGTGAGGTTAATGTTTTTAATATTTTATTTTATAGTACTGGGGGGCATCACCTGACTACTAAAGGGGGCAATCCCATTTTCTAAGGGGGGCAACTAACCTGGCTTCAAAGGGGGGCAACTACCACCTGGTCTAAAGGGGGGAAAACCTGGCTTCTAAAGGGGGCAAACCTACCGGCTCAAAGGGGCAATCCCCGCTTCAAAGGGGCAACCCTACCTTTTCTAAAGGGGGAAACCCCACCCCCTGGCATAAAGGGGCACTACCTGGCTCTAAGGGTCAACTCCTCCTAGCTATAAAGGGGGAAAACTACCCCTTTTTTCAAAAGGGGCATACCTGGTTCAAAGGGGGGCACCCCCTGGGCCCTTTTAAAGGGCGCAAAACTACCTCCCTTTGGGCATAAAAGGGGCACTACCTGGTCAAAAGGGGGGCAATACCTACCGGCTCAAAGGGGGCCCCTGGCTTTCTAAAAGGGGGAAATCCCTTTTGCTTTAAAGGGGGAAACAAATCCGGGCTCTAAAGGGGCACTACCGGCTACTAAAGGGGCAACTACCACCGGCTTTAAAGGGGGCACTCCCTTGCCAAAAGGGGGGAAAACCCTACCTCCTGGGGAAAAACCCCCTGGGGCAAACACCACCTGGCCTAAAGGGGGTGGGGCCACCCCTGAAACAAAAGGGGGGCCCCACCGACTACAAAGGGGGCAAACCAAACCTGGCTACGGGGGCATCTCCCTCCTGAAGGGGCACACCTGGTTAGGGGGGTAAAAACCTGGTTTTAAGGGTTTACCTGGCTTTCTTCCCAAACCAATTTTTTCAGTTAGGCGAAGTGGGGTGGCTTTTAAAGGGGGCGTGTCACACCAAAAGATGGGCGTGTCCATGAAAATTTTTGCCCGCGTCGGCGCCCCCTCTTTAACCCTGCTTTTTTTTTCAAAAGTTGCAACTAGGTATAAAGGGAGGGGGGGGTGGAAGGGGGGGTATAAGGTTGGGGGGGGGGGATACAGGCGGCTTGGGGGGATAAGGAGGTTGGGGGGATACGGCGGCTTAGGGTGTATAGGCAGGGTTTGGGGGTGTAAAACAGGTTTGGGAGGTAAAAAAAAAATATTTACCACCTCGGGCCCGCTCCCCCAGCGCCCTGCTCCCGGGGCTACTTTCCCCCGACCCCTGCGCTCAGCGCGGGGAGCGGGATGTGACGCACCCGCGCGCCCAGATTACAGAGCCCCGGCAGGGAAGTAGCAGAGCGGATCTCCTTGTTCTGCTACCTCCCTGTAGCGCTGCCTCTGAAAAAACTGGGCCAGAGAGCCCACGTTTAGAGGTAGCATGCGCCGGCCCCCAGCTCCCGCCCCCCGCAGTGAACTTTTTAAATTCACTGCCGGGGGGCCCAGGGGCGGCATTACCGGGGGAGCGGACCAGTAGCAGCTGCCCCGGGCCGGGCCCCCCCCAGCGACCGGCCCCCGGGGCAACGCTTACCCCGGGGAAGTTTTAAAAAACCCCTTTTATAACCCTAATATCACAGAGCTCAGCTCCCACTCCTTATCATATTACCCCCCCTATAAATTTCCCGAGCCAGCTCCCTATCTATACCCTATATACCAGAGCCAGCCCCCTCCCAAACATATTTCCCCCCAAAAAATCACAGAGCCCCCTCAGCTCCCATCATTACCCATAACACAAACCAGTTTCCCCTCCCTATCATAAAACCCTTTAAAACCCAAAAAGAGCTCGCTCCCTCCCTAATAAACCCCATATACACAAGCCAGCCCTCTCTCTATCATTTTAAAACCCCCATAATCACGAGTCACTCCCTTCCACAAAAACCCAAAATTAAAAACAGGGCTCAGCCGGGCTTTTCACCATCCGCTCTAGGTAGCTAAACCGGACGTTTTAAAATAAGGGGTTAAATGAGGTTTTTCCCCCAATTTTCAACAAGGGGAGTCCCTATGAAAAAATTGGGGACGCATCAAGGGTTCCCCCCCCGGGGCTATCCCCAAAGCCCCTTTTCCCCCCTACTTTTCCAAACTGTATAGTTTCCCTTTGGAATGAAGGGAACGGGTTTCCCACTCGCAAAAAGACGTGGAGGCAAGTATTTCCCCCGACACAGGGGAACCCTCGCAAGTAGCTCCACCCAGGGGACACATCTGAGCAAAAAGCAGGTCGCATCGTTGGTTTTTCCCCGTAAATTTAAATATACTTTTAGGTAAATCAGGTAGCGCTCCCGTACGACCGGTCCGTGTAAACAGGCATTGTCCCCCCCCCCCGGGGCCGGCGGCCCCCTCTTAAATTTTGGCAATTTAAAATTCCCAAATTTTTTTGTACTAGTAATGGCTCTGCACAGACACCATAAAGGCCATGTATGAAAACGGTCTAGGTCTAAGATTTTCTTTGCCCATAGCAACCAGTCCGAGCCCATAGTGACCAATCAGAGCCCCCCCTTTCATTTCATATAGCGCTCTGAACAAAATGAAAGGGGAGCTCTGATTGGTTGTTATGGGCCTTTATTGGTTGATGGCTCGGTTGTTATGAACTCGGTTGCAAAGAACTCTGTTGGTTGTAGGGCCCGATTGGTCGTATGGCTTGATTGGTTTTTTTTTTCGTTGAAATCTGGTTGCTATAGCTTCATTGGTTGGTCGCTAGAACTCTGTTGCTATGACTGATTGGGCGCTATGGGGTATGATTGGTTGTTATGACTCGATTTTTTGTATGAGCTTGATTGGCATTATGACTCTAATTGGTTGCAATGCCTGTCTATGAGCGCGATTGTTTTCTTTTTTCTGATTTGGGTTCTCTGGGCTTAATTGTTCCTATGAACTCTGATTGGTCTTATGGGTCTGGTTACAAGGATCAGTTTTTATGGACTCTAGTTTTCTAGAGCTCGGTTGATTTGCCCTGATTGGGCGCTAGACCTCTGGTTTCAAAGGGCCTGATTGGTCGCTATAAAATCGTTTGGAGAAAGGCTTATTGGTTGCTATGGACAACAAAGAAAGTCTTAGACTTGGTCAGTTTTCATACATGTACCCCTAAACCCTGCTGCCTGCATCTCCACCTGGGAGAGCTTCCTGAATATTGGTTTATTAACCCCTTGCCCACATATGACATAACTGACCTGATGTTGGTAAGGGGCAAGGGCCCCGGGGGCGCCGGCCTGGGGCCCAAGGGGGAGCAGGGAAAACCCTTGGTGGGCCTATGGGCAGGGCTGGGGCTGATTTTCAGGGAGAAAGGCAGAGAAAGAAAGATGGAAAGCGATAATAATTTGTGGTATGTGCAGTCATGTACAGTACCTGTAAGGTGGGCGCCAAGAATCAACTCCACTGGTGGGCGCCAAGAATCAACTCCACTGGTGGGCCCCAAGAATCAACTCCACTGGTGGGCCCCAAGAATCAACTCCACTGGTTGGCCCCAAGAATCAACTCCACTGGTGGGCCCCGGGAATCAGCTCCACTGGTGGGCCCCAGGAATCAGCTCCACTGGTGGGCCCCAGGAATCAGCTCCACTGGTGGGCCCCAAGAATCAGCTCCACTGGTGGGCCCCAATACTCAGCTCCACTGGCGGGCCCCAAGAATCAGCTCCACTGGCGGATCCCAAGAATAAACTCCACTGGTGTGCCCCAAGAATCTGCTCCACAAATGAGCCCCAAGAACCTTCTCTACTGGTGGCCCCAAGAATCAGTTCCACTGGTGGCCCCAAGAATTAGCCCCACTTGTGGGCCCCAATAATCAACTCCACTGGTGGGCCCCAATAATCAACTCCACTGGTGGACCCTAAGAATTAGCCCCACTGGTGGGCCCCAATAATCAACTCCACTGGTGGGCCCCAAGAATCAGCCCCACTGGTGGGCCCCAATAATCAGCCCCACTTGTGGGCCCCAATAATCAACTCCACTGGTGGGCCCCAAGAATCATCACCAGTGGTAAAGGGCCCAAAAATACACTCCACCGGTGGACCCCAGACCCCGCAGTCCAACACTGTTAGCGGGTATGGAGGGGTTTACCCGCTAACTCCCCTTCATACTGAACAAGTGCCAGTTGCCAATTACAGCCAGCACCTTCCACTAGCGACCGGGAACAGAGATTAATCCAATCATGTCGTTGAAAAATGGGACATCACTCTATTGCCATGCCTGATTGCTCCACCATAGCATAACTGGAGGAAGGAGGGAGGGTGATTGCTGTAAAAACAGCTGGGGGCTTGATAAAGACCCCAGGCCTGCCATCTTACTGCGGAGCCAGGGTGTAATAGTCAAGCTATAATCATACAATGTTCTAATATATCAGTATTATAAACTGTGTACAAGTGATTGCATCCCCAAGTGATCAAGTACTCCAGGGAGACTGAAAATCTAAGTAAGAAGAAAAAAAAAAAGTGTTAAAAATATAAAAAAAACCATAAAATTTTAAAATGTAAAAAAAAACATAATTTCCATTTCACAAATAAAAAAAAAAAACAGTAAATCAATGTAAACCTAATTGGTATCACTGCATCCAATATGTCTTTCTTTTACCACGTTTAGTCCTTCCTACGGAACTAGACAATTAGGGGGCACAATCGCTTGTAAAAGCCCAATCTATTCATATATAACATTCTGTATCCCACATGGTGAATGCGATAGAAAAAATAAATACCCAATGTCAAAATTGCATTTTTTGGGGGTAATTTTGCCTCCGTAAAAATTAATATAAAAAGTGATCAAAAGTCACATGTATTCCAAAATAGTTATAATAAAAAACGAGCCTAGCACAGGACCATACAAGCAGTCCCGGACTTACATCGTTCGACTTTCATCTGTCCCCTAGTTAAAAACGGAGACTTATTGGGCGTGCTGGCACTTGTAGTTCCATGTTCTACAGCAGATAGTAGCTGTGGAATGACAAGTTCCAGCATGCCACAGCAACACATAAGGTGAAAATGAGGTGAAATCTTATTAACAAGGGCACAGACAGCACATCAAATGTAAAAACCCTTCCCTGCACTATCCAAAACTAAAAAAAAAAAGTTTTGTGCCGAGTTACATTTAATAAATATACCTGTTCCGACTTACAAACAGATTCAACTTAAGAACAAACTACAGTCCCTATCCTGTTTGTAACCCGGGGACTGACTGTAGTTTGAACATTAAAAAAGTTATTGGTCTCAGAAATTGGCACTGCAAAGCAAATAAAAAAAAATTGAAAAAAGGTTATTGCTTTTTTACTAATAAAAAAAGACAAAAACTTTTTAAGATTTTGTATCAACGGAATTGTACTGACCTGCAGAATAAAGACAGCAGTTCATTTTTACGGTTTATAGAATTCCATAAAAACAACTCCTCTTCCACCTTTCAAAAGAAATGAGCACAATTGTCTTTTTTTTTTTTGCTCACAAAGAACATTTTTTTTTTTTTAGTTTTACAGTACATGGTACCATTACAAAGTACATCTTGTCCCGCTAAAAAAAACCCCAAAAAACAAGCTCTCCTATGGCTAGATAGATGGAAAAAAAAAATGGTTCTTGGAAGGCAGGGAGGAAAAGAAGAATGCGAAGTACACAAAAATCCCTGCAGCGGGAAGGTGTGAAAAAGTTCAATGCACTTTGTAAATGCCTATATTAGGCTGCCCCTAGTGTTGGCTGAAGGCAGACAAAATTTTATGATTTGAAAGAGAACCTGTAACACTGACTCTGCTATCTGACTTGCAGGCAGCACGTTATAGAGGAACCGAGAACATTTATATATAGGGCGACATCTATGAATTCGCATGCGCCATTTTTGTAACTTGGCGCCGACCCACCAGTTGTAAATAGATATAGAGGTGTGAATAATATGACAGTATGAATGAAAGTGTAATGCCATAAACTTCGCATGGTGCATAGGAAGTGCCAAATGCGGGGGAAATTTGAAGGGGAGTTAATCCCTTTATGGTGCATAGAGTGCAATGCGGCAAACTTTGGATGGTGCATAGAGTGCAATGCGGCAAACTTTGGATGGTGCATAGAGTGCAATGCGGCAAACTTTGGATGGTGCATAGAGTGCAATGCGCCAACAGTTGGATGGTGCATAGAGTGCAATGCGCCAAACTTTGCATGGTGCATAGAGTGCAATGCGCCAAACTTTGGATGGCAGTATCGCATCAAACTTTGGCGCCTTCTAGGCGCATTAAAATGTGTTGTGCCATCTATAGAATAGTGTGCCAGCACTTTTTTGGTGCAATACACACCAAAAAAATACCACAAGCGAATTCATAGATGTCGTCCATAGTTCTGTGGAAGAAGACTCAGTAGAACCTAAATCCCTGTTTATTCTAAGTTAAGGAGTCCAGTGGGCGGTCTTATCCGTGCATACAGAGATCGCTGTCAATCACTGATAAGACCGCCTTCTGGACTCCTTAAGCCAGAATAATAAAATACAAGTTCTACTGAATCTTCCTTCCCATATCTATACAATACAGTACATCAATCTGCTCAGCTCCTCCTGCTCTATAACGTTCTACCAGCAGACCTGATAGCATTTGCAATAGGACAGGTTCCCTTTAACCCCTTAGTGGCTGCCAATACACCTTTTTCAGGTGATCACTAATGGACTTTTTTGCCCCGGTAGCGGAATAACCTGCCGGGTATGTCCCGTTCCAGGGGAAGCAGGTGCTTTCTAATGACGGCCAGGATTGATTTTCAACATACAAGTTGGTAACCTAACACTTCCACTGGCAAATATTTCCATAGTAACCCAGCTCCTACAGTAAAGAATCTCTCTTTATGGATATGATAGAACCTTTCGTCTGCACGTAGCGGAGGCCTCTTGTTAGATTTACAGTCCTGGTTCTAAAAAGCTCATTAGATCTCTGTATTGACCCTGTGTGTATTTATACACAGTAATTAGGTCGCCCCCGAGGCTTGTTTTTATGGACTTTTTCTGTTGCGCAGACACCAGCTAACCCAGAAATGCCAACACTCATCTGTTCCTTACCCCCGAACTACAATTTAAAAAACCTTTTTTTCCGAACGGTGTCACATCTGCACCCCGGACAGAGCAAAGTGGGAATCAAATATTCAAGGTTACTCCACTTGTTATACATATATCAACAGGACTGTGCAAAAGTTGTAGGCAGGGGTAGGCATGATGCTTATTTTGATCAATTATAGGGTTGCCCAATTTCAGACATTGATGGCAAATTGCTAGGATAGCATACCACGGTCCACTCGGATGTGCTCAGAACTCCCATAGATTTCAATGGGAGAGCTCCAACCTCTTCTCTGTTCAAAACGGAGTGTTTTCCGGGTTTGTTCTTGGGACCGGCGGAAGTACCAGGGGCGGGGGCCAATAGGGCATACAGGCATACTTCTGTCGGGGGCCCTAATAAAAAAGGGGCCCACTGATATTTAAAAAATAGGAACAAATAATGGGTGGGGCCCAAATTTGTTTTGGGCTTATGGGGCCCTGAAATGGTTAAGAGATGACTGATGGCAGCCCTGACCAGAGGTTGGACTCTCGCCTGTCTGACATTGAAGGGATATCCTAGCAATGTCCAAAATGGGATAACCCCTTTCCAGTGCCTGACGTAACTGTACGTCATGCAGTCGGCAAGGGAGTATGGAGTTGGCTCATTCGGGCTAATCACAGCCAGGAACTGCCATTAGCAGCTGGGATCAGAGATGCCCCAGATTATGCTGCAGCAAACACATCCACTGCATCCAAAAGATTGAGGAACGGTGCTGCGCTCCGTCCCAGTCCCCAACTGGCCCCCACACAGTGATCTCACGGGGTGCTGATTTGTTGTCATGGCCCTAATGAAGGCCTCCATGGCTGCCATCTTACTACTCCATAGGCAGAGGAGCTTTATGATTGAACCACTGTTTTTGCTTATTTTTTTTTATAAATTTTTATTTATTATTGGCACCACCAGTGTACAAGTGATCACGCCCCTTGTGGTCAAAAGTACAAGTTTAAAAAAAGTTTTTAAAATGAAAAATTAATAATAATAATCTTTATTTATACAGCGCCCACACAATCTGCAGCACTTTACAATATAGAGGGTATAATTACAGGCAGAAGACGGACATTACACAATAAAAGCTACTTACAGATGAGACACAAGGTGTGAGGGCCCTGCTCACAGGAGCTTACAATCTATACGTTTGAAAAAAATTTGATCTCACAAAAAAAAAAAAAATAATAATAAAGTTAAACATAATTGGTATTTTTGACTCCATGAAAGTCCCATCTATTAAAATACAACATAATTTACTCATATGGTGAACACCATAGAAACAATACCCAAAAATTGGCAAAATTGTGACAATTTATTTTTTGTCCTTTTTTTACCCCCCCCCCCAAAAAAAAATTGGAATAAAAAGTGATCAAAATATTGCATTTATACCAAAATATTACCAATAAAAACAATGCATCAGCTCTCACAAAAAAAAGAGCTATTACATAATACACTGCTTTTCTGATTTTGCTTCTCTTCAGAATTAGGAGTAGATCTTTTTCTCCTGCATTTGCATACAAGCTTCTCAAGTTCCTGGCCATCTCTCTCTGCTCCTAGAGCATAGGTGTCAACTGCGGCCCCCCAGCTGTTTGGAAACTACAACTCCCATCATGAATTTGTATAATCTATAACAGTGGGCATGATGGGAGCTGTAGTTTCCCAACAGCTGCGACTGCCACACATCCTCTGACCCAGCCAGTCAGTATTGTACATTGTACTAGTGAGGGGTAAACACCAACAAACGGTTGTCTACAGATGCAGGCAGTCCGACCTGTAGTGATGTCACTCCCTGCTCTCAGATGCCGACCTGTGTGCACTCAGAGTAGATAAAATCTCTCTTATCTCCTCAACATAGCAAAAACAAAAAAGGAATATATTTGAAAACCGTCTTCAATTCCCAGTCCCTACATGTTGAAAGCTATAGCGAGACAACCCCTTTAAAGTCCCCTTACAATTGTGGTTTAGGTAAGCAGACCAGGCTGTGCTCCAGCTTGGATATTTTTGGGTGAGGTTTCTGCTGCACTGTGCATTTTGAGTATATCCTCGCGCAGCATGGACGGCTTTGCTGTGATTTTCTATGTGTTGAGCTTCTATTCTGCTCCGTAGTTACACCACATTATTAGTCTGGCATCGTTATGTAGATAGGTTGGGCAGAATCCGGTTACCAACACAACAGAGACCTGGGAGATGGAGATAATAACGGAGGATTGTCACTTGTAATTACTGCACAGAGGTCGCTAATAAAGACTGAATTCAGAGGAGAAGAGGAGGTGAGGACGAGTCATGTGAACTTAGACTGCAAACACGCCGAAAACTGCTAATTAGCAAGAATGAAGTAGTAAAACATCAGATACAAGGACTCACATACAGGAAGCCAATGCAAATATTTATTTTACTTATGAATTAGTATCTCTGCCCTGAGAGCAGGAATCATATACCTTCCTCTGCAAAAAAAAAAAGCTTGTAGTTATAATATTAGCAAATGCTGTTTCATTAATTAGTTGACAACCAATCACTCATGTACGGCAGCAGATGAGGTGTCACCGCCCCCGCCCCCATTACTGGCACCACAGAATGCTAGTGTGATCTTCAGGCTTCATGGCCACTTCTCTTCCAGTTCCCTATGTCTATGGCTATATGGTGACATTTAGGGCCTTATGTATGAAAAACTGTCTCAAACAGTAAGGCATGTTCATCTAACACGGCTTAAAAATGGGCCGTATTTCGGTCGTAATTACGCGCCGAAGTCCGCAAATTACGGGCTTGGAAAACGGCCCATTCATTACGGTAATTCACATTTCTCATAAAGAACTTATGGATTACGTCTCTCTACTTCTCTTCTCAAACTTTTTTTTTTTTTTTTTATAAAAAATACTTACAACAAACAATCCACCCCACCCCCCCCCCCCCCCCCCCCCCTCAAAAAAACCCCACCAAAAAACAACCCCCCACACCCCCCCCCCCCCCCCCCACACACACCCCCCCCCACCCCCACCCCCCCCCCAAAACCCCCCCCAACCCACACACCCCAACCCCAACACACAAACACCACACAAAAAAAAAAACCACACACACCAAAACCCCCCCCCAAAAAACCAAAAAAAAAAAATAAAAAAACACACACCACCACACAAAAACACAAACCCAAACAACAAAAATTTAATAAAAACCCCCAACAAAAAAACAAAAACCCACCACAAAAACAACACACAAACCCCCCCCCCCCCCCCCCCACACCCCACCCCACAATTACAAAAAAAAAAAAAAAAAAACCCCAAAAAAAAAAAAAAAAAACCCCCCCCCCCCCCCCCCCCCCCGCCCACCCCCCAAAAAAAAAAAACAAAAACAAAAAACAAAAAAAAAAAAAAAAAAAAAAAAACAAAACACAAAAAAAAAAAAAAAAAAAAACGGAGTATACGCGCCGCCTAAGTAAATGATTGTCTATGGGCCGGCGAAGTGCCGGCCCCCGCCCCCGGCACACGGGTAAATGGGGGCGTAAGTACGTCCCGCAATTAACCCGTGTGAATATAGCTTAAGACTGTCTTTGTTGCCCATAGCGACCAATCTGAGCCCATAGCGACCAATCTGAGCCCATAGCAACCAATCAGAGCCCATAGCAACCAATCAGTGCTCATAGCAACCAATCATAGCCCATAGCAACCAATGAGAACTCATTTTTCATTTTTCCAGAGCCCTATATGAAGTGACAGCAAAGCTCTGATTGGTCGCTATGAGCTCTGATTGGTCGTTATGGGCTCTGATTGGTTCCTGTGAATTCTAATTGGTCGCTATGGGCTCTGATTGGTCGCTATGGGCTCTGATTGGTTGCTATGGGCAACAAATACAGTTTTATTGCTAGACAGTTTTCATACATAAGGCCCTTAGTCCTGTCAAAGACGCAGTCAAATCATTAAATGACCACAATATAAGCTCAGTGTTTCCTTATCGTGAAAAGGAAGGTTGTGACATGCACTGGACTGTGTGAAAAACACATCATTGACTCATGTTATTATGCCCACTTCCTATTTTTGACTTGTTTGTCTACTCTGACAATTCACATTTTCTGCTCCATTAAGTGGATGCATACTGGCGTGTCATGCAAGAAACATTAGAGAACAAACAACCCGCAACCATTGCTGGAAGAAGATAAGCTGGTGGTGACAGTGTTATGGTCCAGGGGGGTATAGAGATATAGAGAGACTTTTTGGACATGCAGTGCTCCTTGAGAAACATGCAAATAGGTTGTATGTAAGAGAGCTAGGTCTCTGATGCCTCCTATTGGAAGTAGCATCCCTTACAGCCACAATTGTCCCATTAAAGAGCCCTGAAACATGAATGGGGATTTACAACCAAGCCAGTAACCCATCTGTAAGGAAAAGTGTCCCATCTGCAGACATCTATTTGGGGGGGTGTTTGCTATTACAGTTCGCTCGGTCAGCAAATGTGACTCGCTGGTCATCGAGACAGAAAGTGATGGGCTTTGATTGACAGATCTAGGGGGCAAACCTCATTTGAAGCAGTAGGGGGCATCACAGAGAAATGGCTGTGTTCATTATGTTGTATCAGTTATATAAGTTGCCTATTGTTGTGTTGTGGGGGCTATGGCGTGCCACCGATTGACTTCTATTGATGTCGTGAGCCGCCATTACCTTTCTTTATATTCTTATTGCTGAATTTCCCGGGGAGCTCAGAAATCCTTGATAAAACCTGAATACCTAACGCATAATAACTCATGAACACACAAATAGACTCATTACCATGAGAACGCATAATTACATCCCACGAGCAGGCTGAGGTAGTGAGAGTCTGAACTCCACTGAGCACAGGGGAGATCTATAGCAGGGAAAGAGATGCAACTGGCCCTAGCTGTGCCTGAAATATGATGCATGTACAGTACGGGGGGGGGGGGGGGGGGGGGGGGGTTTGTATAGGTGGTCATATGGCAATATAACATTCACATTATAAACCACTACCTCTGAGAGCCCAACAGGGGTGCAATGCCTAATGAATACAGTTGAGGAGCTAACCATTGAAAAGTCTGGAAATTTAAGCCCCACTTCACGACTGTCCGAGACAGTCAGGGTTGTCCTCAAAATACCCACATTTCAGTAGTGTTTGCATAAAACCTGCCCCTATTGTGCCCCACATTCACATCACATTTTTGGCCTCAGTTGGCGGTATCCATCAAATTCCTCAGGCAGAGCCATATGGATCTATAGGGCAAATATAGTCTCTTTTGGACTCCATTTGCTCTATTTCCCAAACGTATACATAGCGACCAATCAGAGCCCATAGCGACCAATCAGAGCCCATAGCGACCAATCAGAGCCCATAGCGGAACAATCAGAATCATCACGCGACCAATCAGAGCCATAGCAACCAATCGGAGCCATAGAGACCAAATCGGAGGTCATCAGCGGACCAATCAGAGCTCATGGTGACAAATCAGAGCTCATAGCAACCAATCAGAGCCCATAGCAACCAATCGGAGCCCATAGCAACCAATCGGAGCTCACAACAACCAATCAGAACTCACGGCAACCAATCGGAGCTCACAGCAACCAATCAGACCTCATAGCAACCAATCAGAACCCATAGTAACCAATCAGACCTCAAAGCAAACAATCAGAGCTGATAGCAACCAATCAGATCTCATAGCCATCAATCAGAACCCATAATAACCAATCAGACCTCAAAGCAACCAATAAGAGCCCATAGCAACCAATCAGCTCATCGCAACCAATCAGAACACATAGCAACCAATCAGAGCCCTTAGCAACCAATCAGAACTCATAGTGACCAATCAGAGCCCATAGAAACAAATCAGAGCCCATAGCAACCAATCAGAGCCCATAGCAAAAAATCAGAGCTCAGTTGAGTTGTTGATATCCATCTGATACCCAATAATATTTAACTTGATGTATACCACAGCAGGGGCCAAAGCAGAGCCTTACAGGTCTATAAGGTTAATATAGTTACTTTTGGACTCAGTTTGGTCTATTTCCCAAACGTGTACACTTTAAGTGCTAGAAATGTGTATGTGGTAGTGCTAAACCTTGCCTTAAATGGTCCTCTGGCTCGATTGGGGTGTTCATCCGGATATTTATTCAAGTTATCCAGGTGGATATCACTGACAGAGGCCAAAAATGTGATGTGGACACGGTGGTCCCTTTTGTGGGGGTCCGGAGGGTTGGCTGATTTCATTTCAGGAATGACATGTAGTATATATTGATGAAATTAAAACCCAATTTCGAGGCGGCCCACAACAGTCAGGACTGTCCCCAGATATTCCCACTTTTGGGTGAGTGAGTGCATAAAACTTGCCCCTATTCTGGGCCACATTCACATCAAATTTTTGGCCTAAGTTGGTGATCACCAAATTAATCAGGCAGAGCCATATGGATCAATAGGGCAAAGTTGGGCTCTTTTGTACTCCATGTGCTCTATTTCCCAAACTTCTACACTTTGGGGGACATGTATGAAAACTATCTAGGTTTAAGATTTTCTTTGTTGCCGACAGCAACCAATCAGAGAGCCCCTTTCATTTTTTCTGAGCAGTCTATGAAATGAAAGGGGAGCTCTGATTGGTTGCTATGAGCTCTGATTCGCTGCCAAGGGCTCTGGTTGGTTGCCATGGGCGCTGGTTGGTTGCCATCCATGGCGCTGGTTGGTTCCCATGGGCTCTGGTTAGTTGCTATGAGCTCTGGTTGGTTGCCATGGGCTCTAATTGGTTTCCACGGGTTCTGGTTGGTTGCTATGGGCTCTGATTGGTTTCCAGGGGCTCCGATTGGTTGCTGTGAGCTCTGATTTGTTGCCATGGGCTCTGGTTGGTTTCCATGAGCTCTGATTGGTTTCCATGAGCTCTGATTGGTTTCCATGAGCTCTGATTTGTTGCCATGGGCTCTGGTTGGCTTTCATACATGTGACCCTTCATGTACAGGACACCCATAAGTTTGTAGACCTAAAGAGACTACATTGCCCTATTGATTCCTCTCGTTCTTCTGGGGTGTACATCAGGATACATTTTCAAGTTATCCAGATGGATACCACCAACGACCTCTTCTGAGGACTGATGTGCAGAATACATTGATAAAATTCAAGCTCCATTTTGATACTGCCTGAAGCAGTCAGGGTTGTCCCCACAGTACATACTTTTGGATAAGGTTTATATAAAACCTGCCACATTTTGGACCACATTTAGATCATATTTTTGGCCTCAGTTGGCAGGAAATGTATCCTGATGTATACCATGGCAGGGCTGGGATCTATATGGCAATTGTCCTCTGTTTTGGACTCCTTTTGCTCTGTTTCCCAAATGTCTATGCTTTATGGTTGACCAAAACAGACTACATTTGCCCTATAGACCACTATTGCTCCATTAGGGGGGTCTACGTCAAGATACTTTTTCAAGTTATCTAGATGAATACCACCAACGAAATAGGTTCGGACTGGACCACAGGGGATGCTCCCTATGAGCCCCTGAAGTTTCTTTTCAACTGCATATACATCCTTGGTAAAGGCAGAAAAGCAGAGATACAGAGGCAGAAATCAAGAGGCAGAGAAAAAGAGGCAGGTACAGTAGCTGTAGGGTGGGCAACCAGAATCGACTCCACCGGTGGGCAACCAGAATCGACTCCACCGGTGGGCAACCAGAATCGACTCCACCGGGGGCAACCAGAATCGACTCCACCGTTGGGCAACCAGAATCGACTCCACCGGTGGGCAACCAGAATCGACTCCACCGGTGGGCAACCAGAATCGACTCCACCGGTGGGCACCCAGAATAGACTCCACCGGTGGGCCACCAGAATTTACTCCACCGGTGGGCCCCCGGAATCGACTCCACCGGTGGGCAACCAGAATCGACTCCACCGGTGGGCAACCAGAATCGACTCCACCGGTGGGCAACCAAATCGACTTTTACCCTTGGCCCCCAGAATCGACTCCACCGGTGGGCAACCGAATCGACTCCACCGGTGGGCAACCGGAATCGACTCCACCGGTGGGCCCCCGGAATCGACTCCACTGTTGGGCAACCAGAATCGACTCCACCGGTGGGCAACCAGAATCGACTCCACCGGTGGGCAACCAGAATCGACTCTACCGTTGGGCCCCCAGAATCGACTCCACCGGTGGGCCCCCAGAATCAACTCCACTGGAGTGTCCAAGAATCAACTCCACCGTTGGGTAACCAAAGTTAACTCCACTGGGGTTCAAAGCACCCTAGTCCGACCTTGGCAAAGAAAGCCACAAATGTGATGTGAGAGGACCTGTGGTCCCTGTTGTGCGGGGTCCTGAGGGTTGAATGACCTCTGCTAAGGACCGACGTACCGAAAATATTGTTAAAACAAATTAAAATAAATCATCTAAAGCCTCCAAGCGCAGCGTTGTGGTGACGGGCTCTTCAGATTGCTGTTTATGCAGGAAAGGCTTTTATCTTCCCGGTTTCATTATTAAGCCGTGAATACACAGATTCCTTTTTGTCAACAAGTCTCTTACCTGTCAGCGGCACTTTACAGGCGGCAAAAACACTTCCTCCACTTTCGACTGCAACAGATTTAATTCAGATGTATTCATGGAATTAAATCTAAATGTTTCTCCTGCTGTTTCTTAATAACCGGAGTCGATTCTTCTTGAAGAATATTCGCTGATTTTCTTTCAAACAGAAAAAGCACAAGTTCTGCCGCTCGGCTCATTTTAATGCTGATTTTATGAGACATTGTCAAATCAAATTGTAAAGAAAGTTTCCACTTGTCACCTGCGCCTACAAGTCACTGAGTTGCCCTCTTGTATGAAGCCTTTTATAGTGAGTCTGTGTCTGTGAGCTCTGTGATATATAGGGTTATATGATAGAGGGAGAGAAGCTGAGCTCTGTGATATATAGGGTTATATGAAAAGAGGAGAGAACTGACTCTGTGAATTAGGGTTAATGATAGAGGGGAGGGGCTGAGCTCTGTGATATATAGAGTTATATGATAGAGGAGAGAAGCTGAGCTATGTGATATATAGGTTATATGATAGAGGAGAGGAGCTGAGCCTGTGATATATAGGTTATATGATATGAGAGAAAGCTGAGCTCTGTGATATATAAGTTATATGATAGAGGAGGAGCTGAGCTCGTGATATTATAGGGTTATATGATAGAGAGATGAGAGACTCTGTGATATATAGGGTTATATGATAGAGAGAGAAGCTGAGCTCTGTGATATATAAGTTATATGATAGAGGAGAGGAGCTGAGCTCTGTGATATATAGAGTTATATGATAGAGGAGATGAGCTGAGCTCTGTGATATATAGGGTTATATGATAGAGAGGAGAAGCTGAGCTCTGTGATATATAAGGTTATATGATAGAGGAGGAGAAGCTGAGCTCTGTGATATATAGGGTTATATGATAGATGAGAGAAGCTGAGCTCTGTGATATATAGGGTTATATGATAGAGAGAGGAGCTGAGCTCTGTGATATATTGGGGTATATGATAGAGGATAGCAGCTGAACTCTGTGATATATAGGGTTATATGGTAGAGGAGAGGAGCTGAGAACTGTGATATATAGGGTTATATGATAGGGGAGAGGAGCTGAACTTTGTGATATATAGGGTTATATGATAGAAGAGATGAGCTGAGCTCTGTGATATATAGAGTTATATGGTAGAGGAGAGAAGCTGAGCTCTGTGATACATAGGGTTATATGATAGAGGAGAGAAGCTGAGCTCTGAGATATATAGGGTTATATGATAGAGGAGAGAAGCTGAGCTCTGAGATATATAGGGTTATATGATAGAGGAGAGAAGCTGAGCTCTGTGATATATAGGGTTATATGGTAGAGGAGAGAAGCTGAGCTCTGTGATATATAGGGTTATATGATAGAGGGAGAGAAGCTGAGCTCTGTGATATATAGGGTTATGTGATAGAGGAGAGAAGCTGATCTCTGTGATATATAGAGTTATATGATAGAAGAGATGAGCTGAGCTCTGTGATATATAGGGTTATATGTTAGAGGAGAGAAGCTGAGCTCTGTTATATAGGGTTATATGATAGAGGAGCTGAGCTCTGTGATATATAGGGTTATATGATAGAGGAGAGGAGCTGAGCTCTGTAATACATAGGGTTATGTGATAGAGGAGAGCAGCTGAACTCTGTGATATATAGGGTTATATGGTAGAGGAGAGAAGCTGAGCACTGTGATATATAGGGTTATATGATAGGGGAGAGAAGCTGAGCTCTGTGGTGATATATAGGGTTATATGATAGAGGAGCTGAGCATCTGTGATATATACGGTTATATGATAGAAGGAGAGAAGCTGAGCTCTGATATATATGGTTATATGATAGAGGGAGAGAAGCTGAGCTCTGTGATATATAGGGTTATATGATAGAGTAGAGAAGCTGAGCTCTGATATATAGGGTTATATGATAGAGGAGAGCAGCTGAACTCTGTGATAAATAGGGTTATATGATAGAGGAGAGAAGCTGAACTCTGTGATATATAGGGTTATATGATAGGGGAGAGAAGCTGAGCTCTGTGATATATAGTGATATAAGATAGAGGAGCTGAGCATCTGTGATATATAGGGTTATATGATAGAGGAGAGAAGCTGAGCTCTGTGGTATATAGGGTTATATGATAGAGGGGAGGAGCTGAGCTCTGTGATATATAGGGTTATATGATAGAGGGGAGGAGCTGAGCTCTGTGATATATAGTGTTATATGATAGAGGGAGAGAGCTGAGCTTCAACACAGAAGTAAAATTACCCCTGACATCAGGGACTCACAGGAGACGTCATCTCTGATGGGAGTTGCCTTCTTCTCCTTTTCTTCTCCATCTGGCCCAAACCTTCATGACATCTTCCCTGATGAGTTGTTCCCTTCAATTTTTTTCTCTGTCCAGTACAGCATGCAATGTCTTCTTCTCCCGGTCACTACTCGTCCCTGTAGAATTTACCACAAATACATCTTAGATTCCGCACTCCTGCAACATCTTTCCTATCAATTTCCAACTCTGTACACACTCCCTATCCATAGAGCCCCAAATAGTAATAGTGCCCCTTTTGGTGCCCTACACAGTAATTGTACCCGAAACAGCGTATGTTAGACCCTAAAAATTAGATATTTAAAAATGTCAGATAAGTGGCATGTAATTAGGTAGTCCCCCATTAGATATGTAAACAGGGCCTTTCTCTATTAATTTAGTAGGTATACAGGGCCTATCCCTGTAATTAGCCAGGTAGATAGGGCTGCCCCCAGTAGTTAGCCAGGTACCTAGGGCTGCCCCCAGTAGTTAGCCAGGTACCTAGGAATGCCCCCAGTATTTAGCCATGTACGTAGGCCTGCCCCCAGTAAATTAGCCAGGGTACTAGGCTCCCCCCAGTAATTAGCCAGGTACGTAGGGCTGCCCCCAGTAATTAGCCAGGTACGTAGGGCTGCCCCCAGTAATTAGCCAGGTACCTAGTGCTGCCCCCAGTAATTAGCCAGGTACCTAGGGCTGCCCCCAGTAATTAGCCAGGTACCTAGGCTGCCCCCAGTAATTAGCCAGGTAGGGGCAGTAATTAGTCAGGTAGGGCAAGTAAATAGCCAGGCAGGACCAGTAAATAGCCAGGCAGGGCCAGTAAATAGCCAGGCAGGGCCAGGTAGGGCCAGTAATTAGGAGACAGGGCTAGTAATTAGGCAGGCACGGCCAGTAATTAGGAGACAGGGCTAGTAATTAGGCAGGCACGGCCCGTTATTAGGAGACAGGGCTAGTAATTAGGCAGGCACGGCCAGTAATTAGGAGGCACGGCCAGTAATTAGCGGGCAGGGCCAATAATTAGGCAGGGCCAGTAATTAGTCAGGTAGGGCCAGTAAATAGACGGGCAGGGCCAGTAATTAGCCAGGCAGGGCCAGGTAGGGCCAGTAATTACCCCAGGTAGGGCCATAATTGGGGAGAACAGGGCAAGAAATTAGCAGGCACGGCCAGTAATTAGGAGGCAGGGCTAGTAATTAGGCAGGCACGCCAGAAATTTAAAGGAGGCAACGGCCAGTAATTAGGGCAGGGCCATAATTAGGAGGGGGGCCAGTAATTAGCGGCAGCCAAAAATTTGGCAGGCCAGTAATTAGTCAGGTAGGGCCAGTAAATAGACGGGCAGGGCCAGTAATTAGCCAGGCAGGGCCAGTAATTAGCCAGGTAGGGCCAGTAATTAGGAGACAGGGCTAGTAATTAGGCAGGCACGGCCAGTAATTAGGAGGCAGGGCCAGTAATTAGCGGGCCGGGCCATTAATTAGCGGGCCGGGCAAGTAAATAGGGGGCAGGGCCAGTAATTTGCAGGCAGGGCCAGTAATTAGCAGGCAGGGCCAGTAATTAGCTAGGTAGGGCCAGTAATTAGGAGACAGGGCTAGTAATTAGCCAGGTAGGGCCAGTACTTAGCCAGGTAGGGCCAGTAATTAGCTAGTTAGGGCCAGTAATTAGCTAGGTAGGGCTAGTAATTAGCAGGCAGGGCCAGTTATTAGCCAGGTAGGGCCAGTAATTAGGAGACAGGGCTAGTAATTAGGCAGGCACGGCCAGTAATTAGGAGACAGGGCTAGTAATTAGCTAGGTAGGGCCAGTAATTAGGAGACAGGGCTAGTAATTAGCTAGGTAGGGCCAGTAATTAGCCAGGTAGGGCCAGTAATTAGCAGGCAGGGCCAGTTATTACCAGTAGGCAGAAATTTTAAAGGAAACAGGCTAGTAATTAGGCGGCACGGCCAAAATTTAGGACGGGGCTGTAATTAGCTAGGAAGGGCAGTAATTAGGAGACAGGGCATAATTTACTAGGTAGGCCAGAAAATTAGCCGGTAGGGGCCAGAAATTACACGGGGCCCAGTAATTGCGGGCGGGGCCATAATTAGCGGGCAGGGCCAGTAATTAGCAGGTAGGGCCAGTAATTAATTTAAAAAAAAAAAATAATAATGATACTCAGCTTCTGTCCTCTCCTGTCTTTTCTCGTCCGGAGCTTGCAGTCGAGTGCGGGCCGCGAAGTAGGCAACGCAATGACGTCATTACATCGCGCCCCTGCGGTGTGGCCTCCAGGGGGCTGAACGGCCAGGATAAGAAGATCTGCCTGCACTGCGCGGTGCATGCGGCGGCCATGATGACTGCATGGCTGACACAGGGGTCCGGTTGCATATGCAACCGTTGCGGCCCCTGTAGCTGTGCCATGCGCCGGCACTCGGGGCGCGCCGGGGGGGGAAACACCAGCCCCCTCGGTGGGTGCTCCGAACCGGCGCTGCAGCCCGAACCCCAGCAGCCCACTGGGCAAACGCCCGGTTAGGTCTATGGGCGGTCCGGGCCTGCAGACTAGTGTACTAGGAACAAGCGTCACAAATGCCTATAACAAGAGTAATTTATTCAATAAAGAACGATCTACGCATTTCGTGCTTGTGGCACTTCATCAGGTTCATACATCACTCAGACTCTATCTCACTTAAATAGTTATGTGATCATCACATCACTACTATGCGTTCCACCCCTTAAAGGGGACCAGCATTATTTATATAAAATCCACATTGTAATAAAATCCACATTGTACAACTGACTGCCTGTAGGTCAGATAGCAGGATCAATGTGACAGGTTCCCTTTAAAGCTGTGTTCCCATCAGTGCCGTTCTGCGAGCTTGCTCAGCTATATTCTAAACTCCCATAGAAATGAATGGCTGTAAGCACCACACTCCCTATCCTCTAACATGGTTGGCTCATAGCTCACTACAAGCTAACCTACCGAAAGCCAATGGGAATACACCTTTAAACTATGGTCTGTGCATAGATCAGCATGGGACCCCTATGGTTTTGGGGCCCTTGCGCAACTGTCTACCATACCCATGCGTTAAGATGGCACTAAGGGAGACATGTATGAAGAAAGGCGCGTCAAAGTGAATAGTCGAGTCTTATTTTCAGTGTATAATGCGCCTGAATGTATGAAAGGGGTTTTTTGTGCGATTATAAATGGCGTCTAAAGTTCTCGCCCCTCGCCTGTGTGTTTGCCGCATTATGGAATTTAGGCTCATTAGTAATGCCCCAAACATGTATAAAGGCCATAGATAGGCTGGAAATAAGAGAAAAGTCATTAGAATAACATGTCAGTGAATAGAAACTATGGGACTGATCCTGCTTGGTGGACCACAGGTCCCAGCAATACCTGTGCTGTGCTGGCTCTTGCTGCGTTTAGAATAAAGGCTGAGAGCAGCAAAAATACATTTCAAATTTAATGTAGTAAAAATTGTAAAATCTGAACATCATCATCGTGATTATTTAATGTTACATTAGTTTTAGATTTGATTAATTTTAAATACATTTTATAGGAGCTATTTTTATATTTTTGGGATATTATATATTTTTATATTAAATTTATAAAAAAAAATTTTAACAGTGAATTTTTATTACAATTTTATCAGAGTAAACACAAATATCACTCAGTACAATGGTATATAAATTTTTTTAATTAAAATTTTTTTTTTTTTAGAATTTGTAATTTTCAAAAAAAATTTCTTTTTATTTTTGCACTGGGGGAAGTTGGGAAAAATTAAATTTTTTTTTTAACAGCAAATCACTCCCCTCCACTCCCCAGGGTCCCGCAAGCACATTTTGGAAAAGGTCTTTCCTCCCCACATAATGTCCAATTTTGCCCAAAACCAAAATTTAAAATGTGTCAATAAAAACAGTGTGGGCAACACCCCCCAAAAACAACCCCCCCATTAGAAAGGGGTCAATGGTTACGAACAAGCGCCTAACCAACCATTAGGTGCATTTTAAAATCTTGCCCGCTCATTAGGGGCCCCAAAAAAGGATGAAAAACCTTATCATTTCAGGTCACCCCTAGTGTGAACCCATTGGGAATTTGGGGGGAGGGGCCAAACCCTTTAAGGGGTTTTTAAATTTTTCTTTATTTGGGCACCATTATACTGGGTTCTAAAGCAGAGCTTTTGAAAAGGGGGGGCTGTTTCTTTTCCCCCCACAGGGATATCCTTCTCTCTCTGCAGACACCCCCCCCCACTGTGCACATGAGAAATCAAATTCTGGGGGGGGCAGGGGAAGGAGAGATCCTTAGCTTCGGAACTAAGAATCATTTGGGAAATGAAACGCCCAATTTTTAAATCCATAGTGTTAAACTAAATTTCTCGCTCTCCCTATTTTCTTTGGGAACAGAAGGGCGTTTGACATTTGGCACTCTGGGAAAGTGGGTGATTTTAAATTTTTTTTTGCCTCCCCTCTCACACACAGTGATATATCCTGCAGATTAAATTTCACCCTGAACTCTAAATCTGCAGAACCCAAAAATTTACCCCTTTATCTTTTGTGTTTTCATGGCTGGCCCCAAATCTTTTCTCCTCTCCCGCTGCGGGCCACAAACGCTGTCAGGGAACCCCAGCAAAAACCCGGGTCCGGGACACTTTTTACGATTGATTTTCTGTCAGTTTAACGCAGCAAAGAATCAAAAGTGAACACATTCTCTCTTTTCCCCCTTTTATCTCTCCCCATCTTTTTTCTCTTTCCTTTTTTCTCTTTTTCCCCCTCTTTCCTCCCTCCCTTTTTTTTTTTTTCTCTTTCTCTTTTTTCTTTTTTTTTCCCCATTTTTACTCTTCTCTTTTTTTTTTTTTTTTTTTTTTTTTCCCCTTTTTTCCCTTTTTTCCCTCCCCTCTTTCTCTCCCCTTTTTCTTTTTTCTCTTTCTCCCCTCTTTTTCTCTTCCCTTTTTCTCCTTTTTCCCCCTCTTCCCTTTTTCCCCTTTTTCTTTTCTTTTCTCCCCCCCTTTTTTTCGCCTTTTTCTCTCGCTTCTTCTTTTCCCCCTTCCTTTTTTTTCTCCTTTTTTCTCCCTTTTTTTTTTTTCCCCCTTTTTTTTTTTGCTCTTTTTCCCCCTTTTTCCCCCCTTTTTTTCCCCCCTTTTTTTTTCCCTTTTTCTCTCTTTCTCTTTTTCTTTCTCCTCCTTCTTTCTTTTTTTTCTTTTTCCCTTTTTTCCCCTTTTTTTTTTCTCTTTCCCCCTTTTTTTTCTTTTTTTCTCCCCAACCCCCCAGCTTTTTTCCTTTTTTCCCTTTTTCTTTTTTCTTTTTTTCTTTTTTCTTCCTTTTTCTTTTTTCTTTTCTCCTTTCCCTTTCCCCCTCTTTTTTCTCCCCTTTCTCTTTTTTTCCTTTTTTCTCCACCCCCTTTTTTTTTTCCTTTTTTTCCTCTTCCCTTTCCCCCCTTTATTTTTTTTTCTTTTTCCCCCCTTTTCTCTCTTCTCTCTTTTCCTTCCCCTTCTCTTTTTTTTTTCCTTTTTCTCTTTCTCCCCCTCCCCTTTTTCCCCCCCCCCCTCTTTTTACCCTTCCTTTCCCCCTTTCCCTTCTCTTTTTCCCCCCCTTTTTTTTCCCCTTTCCCTTTTTCCCTTCCCCCCTTTTTCCCCTTTTCCTTTCCCCCTCTTTCCCTTTTCCCTTTACCCTCACCTTTCCCTCCTTTTCCTTTTCCCTTCCCTTCTCTCCCTTTTTTTCCCCCCCTCCCCTTTTTTTTTTCTCCCTTTTTTTTCCCCTTCCCACCCCCCCTTCCCCCCCCCCTCCTTCCCCCCTTTTATTTTTCTCTCCCCCCCTCCCCCTTTTCCCCCTTCCCCCCCCTCTTCTCCCCCCCTTTTCCCCTTTTTCCCTCCCCTTTTCTCACCCCTTTTTTCTCTCTCTTTTTCTTTTCCCCTCTCTTTCCCTTTTCCCCCCCCCCCTTTTCCCCCCTCCCTTTTTCCCCTTCCCCCTTTCCCCCCCATCCCCTCCCTTTCTCCCCCCCCCCCCCCCCTTCTTCTTTTCTTTTCTCTTTTTCTCCCCCTTTTTTTTCTTTTTTTTATTTTTTTGTCCTTTTTATTATTTTTTTTTTTTTTTTTTTTTTTTTTCCCCCCCCCTTTTCTCCTTTCCCCCTTTCTCTTCCCCTCCCAAAACTTAAACAAACTTTCCCTTCCTTATACCATAGCACTTTCTTTTAAAAAAAAAAAACCAAAGGGCCCCAAACTTACATTTTTTTGTCCCCCACCCGTTGAACTTTGATCTTTGAAAAGGGAAAAAACCCCCCAAGTTTCCCCCGGGCTTTTTTCTAACACTGAAAAAGACCCCTTTTTATTACCAAATTTCGGGGATAAACTTTAAAGAAAACAAAAAAAGATGCAGAACCCTTCAACGTCTATTTTGTCCCGTACATTGACTCCCAAAAAGGCGGCTCTTTTATCCACCCCCCCCCATGAAAATATGGGAAAAAAAAAACCTTTTACCCGTTTATTTTTACCTCCTTCACGCAAATCACATCAATGTAAAGGGGTCGTTTAAACTTTTTTTGTTGGGAAACCCATTATCTCTCCTGGACTGTTAAATCTTACCTATAGAAGCGCGAACACTTTCCCGATTTTAAAAAGAACGTGTGGGGATGTTCCCCCCTGTACTGACGCTGAATATCTTTTCCCCCACTCGGGGAGGGGGTGCGGGAAAGATTAAAAGGCTAAACCTATGAACCTTTGGGGATTACCCTTTTGGGAAAAATTTTCAAAAAAATGAGGGGAAATTTGGGGGGGATCGGGGGGGTTTAAGGGACACCCTTTTGGGGGCCGGGCAAAAGGGAAATTTTCCCCCCCCTCAATGGGGACAAGCACAAGGGGCGTTTTCTCAAAATGGGAAATTTATAGAAGTGAATTTTTCCCAAAATTCCCATTTTGCATTAAAGGGGTTTCTCACTACTTTTATTTGTCCCGTTTTTTTTCCTTTGGGTTTTATTTTGAAAATTTAGGGGGGGTAAAACTGGCTTCCCCACCCAGGCTTTCAGTGGAAAAACCCGGTCTGAGCATACAACCCACACGGGGGCCTAACAAGGAAGATCAAACAGTTCCCGGAGCCCATAGCAACCATGCGGCCCGCCCCTTTGGGGGAGATCAAAAGGTCCGTACTAAAAAAACGAAACCCGAGGGGCGTGCAGCCCATACAAAGAGGGGGCTATCTACAATAGGGTTTGGACACTTAATGGACCAAAAATTGCAAAGTGACTTGTTCTTTGCAAGATCCTTAAATAAAAACCAAACCTTGTAGCGGGGACAACCCCCTTTTAAAAATTTTAAATTTAAATTTCTAAAATACAATGGGGGAAAAGAAAAAGAGATTCACCAAAACCCAAAGGTTTTATTTCCCTATAGGGACCATCCCCTTTTTTAACTTCCCTTTTTTTGGGAAGGGGCCTCCAATCGAAAAAAGTGTTTTTTTTTTAAACCCTTTCTGAAAAAATTTTTAAACAAGCTATTTAAAATTTTCCCATCCCAAAAAGAAAGGGCCCTTTTCCTTAACCCTTAAGGGGGTTAATTTCACAAAAGGCGTGTACAGTACCCCCCGCCGGGAAAACGCCTTTTTTGGTTTTTTGGGAATCGGGGCTGATCATTTTGTTGCTTCCAAAGCTAAAACGCAAAGAAAACCCCCAATTTAAAAACGTCACTTTAACTCCCCGCACCCTACAATACGATCGTATTGTAAAGGCGGGAAAGGAAGGGGGTAATGCCCCTTTGGGTTCCCCCCTATGAAGCTAAGGAAAACCGAAAAAAGCTGCGCATTTCCCCCCACGGGAAAAAGGGAAAGGCCAAGGGGGGAAAAATTTTTTGGGGCATTTTGCCGCGTATTTTTCGCCCCTAATACGGCGGTGCGCCTCCCTTTTCCCCCCCCACGCCCCCTATTTTTGAATTTTCCCCTATTTTTTACGCGCTGGGGGCTAAGGGGCTTTTCCAAAAATTCAATTCCGGGTTGGGAAATGATTTTTCAAAAATTTTTATCGGGCCACACCCCCCCCCCCCCCCCCCCCCCCCCCCCCCCCCCCCCCCCCCCCGCCCCCGCCCAACCCGGGAGTACCACGTAGACCCAAGTGGGAGAAAAAACGTTTAAAAAAACCCTTTTAAAACGTAATACGCGGCAAAATGAGGGGACGGCCAAATAAAGCTTTTTAAAAAAAGCCGGGGTACATAACCCTTTAAAACGGGGATTTGCCCTGACAAAGGGGGGCCCGCAAACCCATACTTTCTAAAACCCCCAAAACTATCCCTTTTCACCTGAATTAAAAAGCTCCTCCCAAAAGACTTCATTCAGAAAGTGACTGAACTCTTAGTGGGGGGCACATTTAAAAACTACGTCCCCGGGGCAAAAGAGATATATACCCTATTTAAATAAAGGGTATATAAATATTTGGATAGGAGAATGGGCTGGTATGCCCACAGGGAATCAGTGCCCTGTAGGTAAGTATAATCTCTGCCAGACAACCCCCTTTAAGGCCAGCCCTACCTCTTAGAGAACTTGACAGGGAGCAGCTTTTATATAAAGACCATTTATATGCGGATTAATGTTTCTCTCTTTTTCCTTAGTGTTACCAGAAAGTTGTAATTTTCCTTATCGGCGATACGACCGGTTACCTCCTATCCACCAGTTCTCCATAGAAAGTGACACTGACCTCTCAGAGACGGCTGAATTGATTGAAGAGTATGAAGTTTTCGACCCCTCAAGACCTCACCCAAAAATTATACTGGTGATTGGTACGTGAACATGACTACAGGCAGTCCCCGGGTTACGAACGGGACGGGGACTGTAGGTTTGTTCTTAAGTTGAAATTGTATGTAAGTCAGAACAGGTAGATTTATTACATGTAACTCAAGAACAAAAGGTGTTTTTTTTATTTTTTGATACTGCAGGGAAGGGTTTTAACATTTGTTTTGCTGTCTGTGCCCCTATTAAGAAGATTTCACCCCCATGTGCTACTGTGGCATGCTGGAACTTCTCGTTCCACAACTTCTGCTGTGGAACATGGAACTACAAGTGCCAGCATGCCCCATAAGTCCCCGTTTGTAACTATGGGACAGATGTAAGTCGGAACGGTGTAAGTCGAGGGCTGACTGTACAAATAAATTTAAAGGGATTGTCTCACCAAGCTATTTCACTGAAACACAAGCAGCTTTAGATTCATGTTCCTGTCTCTTCCTGGTCAGGCGGTGAATGGTTCTTTAGTAGTGATTAGCATATCAGCTCCATATTCAAAGCTCTTCTAATTGCACTGACATAAGAGCAGGAGGTGTTATCTATAAGCTCTGAAGCTCTCTACTCTATAGTGAACACAAGTAATCTCGTGGGTGTGTTAGGCTATGTTCAAACGGCTTAATTGTGAGGCGCCGTGTGGTCGGGGCGGAAGCGGGGGGCCGGCACCGCTCCGGCCCATAGACTGTCATTACTAGCGGCGCGGTTGTGCCGCTAGTAACTGACATGTCCCTTATCTCCCCCCCGCGGCGTATTCGCCAAGCGGGAAGAGGAGCCGTAATCCACAGTTCTCAGAGAACTATGGATTACCGTAATGACTGGGATGTATTCCAGCCATAATTCGCGCAGTATGGACTGAATTAGGGACTGAAATACGTCCCATTTTAAGCCGTGTGAACATAGCCTTAGAGATAATACACTCAAGCTGCCTGCAGTCCTGTGTGCCGACCTGTGGTAACGTCACTCCCTGCTCTCTCCACTCTTTGTTTTGTCTTTGAGCAGGGAGTGATGCCACCACAGGTCAGTAACCAGAGAAACCTGTGTGCACACAGAGCAGATAAAATCTCTCCACTCTCTAAAGCAAAAATTAAACAAAGCAATATATTTTGAAAAAAGTCTTACTTAACCTTCCCTACATGTTGAAAAATAGTGAACAACCCTTAAGGAAAAAAAGTAG